>NDXB01019401.1:15903-64452 GCA_002631895.1 Agapornis roseicollis
TTTTTTTTTTTTTTTTTTTACTTTTCTGCTGCTAAGCGAAAAAATAGGATTTTGATCTCCTACTTGCATTTGTCTGTGCAAAATTGCCTAGCCTACAAAATGAATACCTCACTCCTCCAAATAATCACAACTTGTTTCTCTTCTTCCCCTGCTGCAACTGCTCCTCTGGGTGGCAGGCCAGGGAAGCCAGCCAGGACACCACAATCCTCCAGAGGAGCTGGCTCACCCTACGGTAATCAAAAGGGCACTTTAATTACAACCCTTGCCCAGAAAAAGATGCATGAGAACTGCCAGTCAGGGTACCCTATTGCATTCAAACCCATCAGCAGCATTTTCCTCCCTTCCAGGAAGGGACCAAACTTTAAGCCCTTGCTAGAGTTTGGCATGAACCTAAATAGGACTTCAAAGGGAAGGCGAGAAGGGACTGCAGTGCCTCCTGACCCAAGGAGGAGACAGGGCAGATACATTTCCCCAGAGATGGGCAGCACACAGTCTGGGGGAGGTGCCGGGGATTACTCAGGCTCTCTTTCACCCTCTCTGCTTCTTTTCCTCCTCTCCTTTGCTTGGGAATCCTACTGAAAATGCACTGGAAAAGGAGCTGGGAAGTAAGCAGTGTTGCCCTAAAGCTCTTCAACATTAGACTGTAACTGCAGGGGAACATATATCTATTTATCTAAGAGCTCTAAGATGCATTCTTGTATCAGCAGCTATGCTGAAGCAAAACCCTCATCAAAATGAAGTGGAGCCTAAGATGACAAAGATTATGTCCCACCCCCACTGCCATACTTCCCTTGACAGATCACTGGCAACCTCAGAGTTCATTTAAATGGTATTCCTACGTGCTTTACTAATTTTCAGTTGTTTTCAGAATGGGAAATAAGCGTCTGCAGTGAACATGCCCAGAGCTCACTTTGCGAACTCCTACAAACCTCCCTCACTTGACAGCAGCTGATATTCTCGCAATGCCCACTACTGCAATGCTCTGCAGATTACATCCTTCTGCTTTTTTCCCTGGGCTCTGCATGAACAGGTTGAGAGCTGTGTTTGTTTGTCTGTCTCAGCTGGGCTAGTCTGTTCGTCAGTCATAGTGAACAGTTAGAGAGCTCAAGCTGGTACCAACCTCTGCATGACAATTGGAAAGAGGCAGCAGGAGGATCTGCTCCTCAAGCTGTGGGACTGGGGACTCACAACTCTGCTCTTTCCCTGTGTGACAGATAAGACGCACGGGTTTCTTTTGTGTATCCAGATTTCCTGTGAGCATTCATGATTAAGCAAGTAATAACCTATAATTCAAGGAGGAATAGAACAGACTTCCAAAATGGCACTGAGGTTATTTGCACTTTTACTGCTGTGGCTCCAGTCTGCAGAGATTCATGGACCAGTTGTAATGGTAGGTGCTGTGAGTGAGTAGTCACCCTGGAGTCAGAATAACATAGAGTGAGCAAAACTCTGCAAGAATTAGCCAGAATAAGGTATAAGTGTGTTCAGACTGTAGAACATCTGAATAAGGAGCATTTTAAAAGTCACTTGCACATCTAACAGCTTGAGCCACAATCTTGACTTTGGTGTTTGGGAGCTTTCACAATACAACAGCAAAAAAGAGAACAAATGTCAAAACCAATATTCTTGTATTCACTGCATAAATTCTCATACTTGAAAACACTCACAGCCAAAATAAATTGTAAATGCCAATGAAGTAAATGACTGGTTTGTGCTCACATTAATATTTCCAAACATATTTTGGCTGTATTGCCTAGCCCTCCTCATTTGAATTGCAGAGGAGAGGTGGAAAATAAAGGAAGAAAAAAGAAACAATTGTGGGAAAGCACAATCAATGATAGAGCCAGACCAATTCTTTAAAAAAAAAAAAAACAACCACAGAAGAACTTTCAAAACAGCCTAAAAAACCCACAGGCAAATGCTCACAGAATAACCCTGTTATCTCCAAGCCTCTCAGCAATAAAGTTAAATGCCATTTTTGGTTACCTTTCTCCTGCAAAGTGTTGCTGTCTTCTTTCCTGATAGACGCCTCAGAACTTTTTTGGTTTAACTGGCAATATAAATTCTGGAATCCTTCCCTTGCCCTTTACAGATTGTCTGGGCTCTGGCTACTTGGAGGCCAAGGGCAAAATGCTCAGGGGTATGTCTGGCTTTAGGAATCATGGCAATTCACCTCCTGTCATTTGCTGAGCTCTGGCTGGGGATGCTCTGCACACATTGCTCCTTGCCAGCTTATCACAATATTTATTCACACTTCTTTATTGTAATCTTACTATTAGGATTCCTATTTTTTCCTGGAAATAGAGTTATTGCTGAGTTGAAACCTAAGAGAAACAAGTTTGAGTTATTCATAACTCCATTTCTGACACGTGGTGACCATTATGCCAGATTATGTGAGAGTGTCAGAAGGTAAAAATTCTCATCACAGCACAAAAGTCCATTTTCTACTGCTTCTCCTAGTGTCAGAGGGTAACATTAGAGCTCTCTTCTTACATGCATTGAACTTTGTCAGCCTTTGAAGACATTACATTAAGAAAAAAAACAGGAAAAAATCTCAAAAACACAGTAGTGTTGTGATGAAATGTTTTACCTGCAAAAAAAATCAGCTTTGAAGCATAGGGAGAAATTGCCATTCTGCGCTGTTTCATTAATTATACATCACTGTGTAATAGCATCTTAATTTACCAGTGCAATAGAAATGCTAAATGCTATATTTCCCTCTACTATCAGCTTCATGAAGAAGTATCTGTTATTATGGAACAGTCCCTTTTACTTCAACCCATCTTGGAGATACATCGTGCACTAAAATGCAGCAGCAAAACAATCTTGTGGTTTCTTATCTTTTGTACTTGTTGCTGTATTTTTTACTCACTAAGAAAGTATTTTCAACTGCTAGTATTTCTTTTTATCTTTAATGCAAAGTAGTAAAATAACTCACTTCATCCACAAGGCAGGTATTTTTCCTATTTCATCCTGATGTTTCCAGTTTGCTTCCTTTCTCTTATTTAGCTTTAATTCTTCATAAAAGCACACAGGGTGAAAGAAGGAGATACCTTTAATGAAGCTTTCCTACTGTTAAATAGATATCTCATTCCCCTTTTCAAACAAAACAAAACAAAACAAAACAACTATTAAAGTGACAAAATGACAGCAACAAATAGACAAAGAGAAATATTAGAGGCAACTCAGACCTATTGTCCATCATGTGCCTTTCCTTCTGGTGTTGCCCTAAAAGGCTGTTGGGTTGAGGCAGAGCTGCTCTTCACAGGTTTCCTTCCCTCCTCCTGCTTTAAGAGGGTTTTGCTTTCACCAGAAAATGTTTCTTGAAGAACGCCAAAAAAACAAAACAAAAAAGCCCACAACCAAACAACTGTGATATATCCAGCGCAAGTGTTGTGCCGAGCTCTGAGAAGTGCCACCTTGCTTTTCGTCTTTCTGGGGTTTGAGCAGCTGTGCTTGGAACAGCTGCATCATCGCAAGCCCAGGGCAGGTGGCCCCAGCCAAACACTTGCCACTCACAGCCGCAAAGCTGAAAAATCTGACCAGTTCCTTGATAGTCCGAAAATGCTTGTGAGTTCCAGTTTCTCCTCATTTCACTTTTCTATGATGGGAAGTAAAAACCCAGTTCAAAACTGCCGAGTGACTTTTCCATGTCTGCGTTTGAGAAATCATTTTCACTGCCATAAAAAATATTCACACCACTAAAAAAACCCCCCATGATTTCCTCTGTCCCCTGTATGAAGGCCAGTGGTTTTGCATCACCATCCATGACATCATTTGACTCTTTTAGAGTAGTCTAACTGCAGGTTTGGGTGTGGGGTCTGCTTAAATAGAAGCTCAGCGTCTTTGGCTCTCTTGCCAGAGAAGGATTTTCCTCTCCAAAACAAGTCCAAAGTGCCATTGTTGCAATGCCAGGTCCTTTTAAGTCCCGTTGTCTTTCCAGGGGCTGCAGGGCCACAGTGGGCTTGGAAAAGGGCAAAGGGGATGTGAGAGTCTTTGTTTCAGCACATCAGCTCAGAAGGGATCCACCACAGAAGGAGTAACGGCGAGCTGCAAACCAAGATCAGAAGCTGTTACAAACTGACCCGATTTCAGCTGTGAATGCCACCATGTCTATACAGGCAGAGATCTACAGGGGAGAGCCAGGGGAAGAAGAGTGAAGGACAGCTCTAAAACCAGTATAGATCCTTGCTTTTATCCTGAGGCTGCAAACCTGAGAATGGAAAGAAGAAAAAAAAGGAAGAGAAGAAAAATAGGTACAGGCGTTTAAGGACAGAGAAAGACAAACCACATTTCTGTCAGCTGAGATCAGAGAATCCGTCTGAAGCCTGGGCTCCCCAGAGCTCTGGAAGGATGAGGGGCAAGGAGAAGAGCCTGAGCTAGACTGGAGACACACACGTCCCTCCTGCTTGACGTGAGGCCACCATAAGGAGCTGTTTGTGGCTGTGATAACCCAACTGCAGCATGGAGAACTGTGATCAGAGTGGATTTCCTTGCCTCCACAGCCACTGACTTCAGATCTGCCATGGCTAGCTATCACCACTGTGAGCACACAGCCTTACTTCAAGGCACCCCACCAGGAACAGGGTACCATTACTAGGGGAAAACCATTGCCCTTTTTGCTCAGCAAAAACAATTGTGCTTTTCTCCCAAAACCTGCAAGAACAAAATAAACAAGGTGAAGATGCAGATCATGAACCTTTGCAGAGTCTAGAAATGACGACAGCTCTGCTGCAGCTGCCCTCTCTCCTGCCTTCAGAGCAGCCCATGGGGGAAGCCAGGTGGTGACCTTCACGGTGGTTCAGTCCTGCTCCCAGCATTTGCTGCTCCAGGCAAGAGCAGGGCCAGGACTAGGACAAGAGTACCTTAGAGAAATCTGTACCTCCAGGGCATGTTTTTGGGTGCCAGAAACTCAAAGGATATTGGGGAGGATGGGGTGACATGTTACTCTGTCTGATCCTCCCTCTTCCCTTCCTCACTTGCCTGGCCTGAGACTGTACAGAGGTCATGCATCTCCCATGAGCTTTCAACCTGCAATTTATTCCCCCACAGCAGCACCCCAGCTGCCCCACAACAGGAGGTCCTTCCCTACTACTATGAATGGTGTGGAGCCTGGGTACAACTGACCCAGTGGACCCAAAGTGACCAAGGGCATCTCTTTACCTGTGTCTACATTGAGGCTGAGGCTCTGTGCCATTTCCCCTGCTGCATTGGGGAAGGGTCCTGGCGTCGTCCAGGCCGCAGCAGCTCCTGCCTCGCTCTTGCCCAGTTCACAGGGGGGGCTGACCGGCGTGGGAACGGAGCCGGGGGTGAGGCGGTGGGGACGGACAGAGGCGGTGGGCACAAGGAGTGAGCCATAGCGGGGGTCAAAGTGGGGCCCGTAGACCTCGTGCATGGTGGCAGGACGGGGGTAGGCAGTGCTCTGTGTGCCGATGTAGGGGTGATGGTGGTGCTGGTGGTGGTGGTGATGGTGAGCGTGGTGCCAGGGCTCCGGGCCGCCCTGGTGCAGATGGCCATGCAGGGAGGCGGGTGCATAGGGGTCTGCAGCAGCAGTGAAGGGCAGCTCGCTGTGAGCAGCAGCGGCCAGGGGACTGCTCAGGGTGGCCGGGACCGAGGAGGGCTGGTACGTGCTGTTCCAGAAGGATGGCGGGAAGATGCGCTGGCTCATTGGGAAGGAGCCATCTGGGTGAAGGGAGCAAGAGAGAAAGTCAGCAGTGAGTACACCCAGGGAGCCCTGATTGCCTTTCTCTAGGGCTCTGCCCCTCTATGATTCTCCCAAATCAGCCTTCATGATCCCTTTACCCTCCCCAAACTGCCAAACACAAGAAATTGCTTCCAACAGCTACAGGTTCCTCTCCAGCTAAACATCCAACACACCTAGCTCAGGGTTTATCCATGAAACTGGAACCATTTGCTCCTGGTTTCAATTAGTATGTATTTGGGGAAAAGGCTGTTATCTAAGGTGAGGAAAACATCTTTAGTAGTGGAAGAAGAGTGAGAGCTATTACACATTGTAGCAATGCCCAGGGTTGGACTTTTCTTGTTTGTTTTTGTAGTAATCTTATGCCCAGCCTGGCCCTGCCAAGGAAAGCGGCTGCTGTGGGCAGGAGCAGCATGAGGTGTGACTAAGGGCCAGCCTGAGTTTTCTAAGGATCTAGGAGCAATTCCTCATCTATTACACTGGACTAACGCCTGTTTCTTGGATATATCATTAACACCTTTTGAAAGCACTGCAGATCTTTGGAGACTAGCAGGGCAAAAGAGAAGGACCCTACATTTTCTTTGCCGGGTAAGCAACATGTGAGATAGACTAGTGATTATTAATAGCACAGATTGATGTTATGCATTATTAATTGGGAATGTGCACTATCCCTGAGACAGTGACAACTGTCCCTGAGACAAAAACATGCTCCTGATACATGTTTGCCAGGGAGATGCACCAGCTCTGCACCCTGGCAAGGAGAATGCAAAGTGATCTATGACAATCAAAGAACTCTCTTCTCCTGCCATCAACTCCAGTGCTGAATAACTTTAATCCATGAAATACTTAAACTACTGTTGCATTCTTAAAAACTACTGGCAGCAATTCATGAATGGGCTGGGAAGCCAGCACTGGCTGAGCGGGTGTCTCTGAGAGAGAGGGTCACCAAAACCTCCCCAGAAGAAAACAAGTGCCTGTCATAACTGTCTGATGGGTGGAGGGTGGGGAAGGTTATTCCCCTCTACCCTGGTTACCCCCACGGGCCCATCCAGGGTGAATTGGACATGGCTATGGAGAGCTGCACATCAGCTATGGCCTTGTCTGTGCAGGGCTGCTGTCATGGGCAGGTCTGAAAGCCCTCATTTTCAGAAATTTAGGGTCCTTGTCCTGACTCCTGCGGCAACCAGAATGGTGATTCATGTAGAGTGAGATACAAGGACACACACGATCTGGTTTTTAGGAGTGAGAAGCTGATAAGATGCTTCCCACATTTACTTTTTTTACCTTGTTCCCATTATCGATTACGACTACACTAAACTTCAAGCTGCCCGGGTCAGCAGGTAAGCAGGGTGCTAAAGCCACGGTGAGGGGGTCCCTCCACCAGGCAAGTCACTGAGTGTGTGCGTGTCTTCACACACTGCAGTGTGAAGGCTATTCAGTTCCCCCCACCGTCTCCCAAGCTGCACCTCCCAGGATCAGTGCAGCCTGCCGTGACCTGAAGAGGTTTATTCTATTTTTTTTTCCCCGAAAAGGGCCGAGGGGCTGCTCCCGGCCCCAGGGGCAGCCCGCTGGAGTCCTGCCGCCGGCGTAGGGAAGAAAGGAGAGAGGAGAAGGGAGAGGGATGCACGGCGGGGTAAGAATCGGTGCTGACCAGGAGGGGACCCCGCCGCCTTTCCAAGCCTCTCTACGCAGTGCTGCGCCCTCACCCCGCCAGGAGCCGGCGTTCCGCGCTGCCTTCGCGCTGCCGAGCGAGAAGCTGCTGGGCTGGCTGAGCGCCCGGCTGAAGTGCTCGTCCACCACGGTGCTGATGTCCCCCTGGAAGTAGGTGAAGAGGACACAACGGGAGTTGATGTACTCGGCCTCCGGGGGTCGCTCCTTCTCGGGGCTGCAGTCCTCCTCCTTGATGCTGGCCGCAGGGTGGCTGGAGAAGGAGCTGCTGCCGCTGGCGCTGCTGCCGCTCTCCGGGGCTTCTTGCATTTTGGAGTAAAAGGCGATTTTCTGGATGAGTGGGGGAGGAAGCAAGGAAAGAAAATAGAGCGGGTCAGGCAGCCCAGCGCAGCAAGGTACGCTAGCCCTCCCTCTGCCAGCCGGGATGCAGCGCTCAGCCCGCTCCCGCTATCTTTCCAACAAGATGCAGAAGCCTGGTTCTCGGCTGTCCGCCGTGCCCCAGCAGCATCCCCTGCACCTTGGCTGCCTTTTTGCCCTACCCTGGAGAGGCAGCGAAGGGGATGCCGAAGGGGCTGAGGGCCCGAGCCCCAGAGGTGCCCACCAGGACGGAGCGGGACAGCAGGCGCGGATCCCGGGAACGAAGTCCCGCACGAGAAGCACGTTGAAGGCTCATGGGGGGCCGTCAAGGGGCCGGGGCAGTGAGTGGGGAGGCGGCCGCCCATCCACCGCCGTCCAGAGCTAGCAGCGGGAGTCATGAGGGGAGCTCGCAAAATCTGCCCTAAAGACCGTCCTGTGACCCAAATCGGCAAGGAGAAAGGGAGGGGAGAAAAAGAATGGCAGACTCAAACACATTTCAGGGCAAAGAAAAAACCATTTCCCTGGCCAGCAGGAAACTCCAGGTATTTCCTAGAAGATTACTCTATTTTTACTGGATCCCTCTGGGTGGGAAAACAGCGGCCGTTACGAAGTTTGTTGGATGTTCCTCATCTTCTCTTAGGAATAAGTGATGGGACGCGGAGCCTGGGCTTGGCCACTGTGGGCAGAGCAGCGGGGCGGGCGGCGAGGGAAGCACCGGGGGGACCGGGCAGAGCCTCGGGCCAAGACACACGGGATATTCAATAATGTCACTCCTTCGTGACGACTGCCTTTCCACTTGGCTCCTGGCTCTGCCATTGAGGTAATGATCATCCCCCTAAATAGTGTCATGAAGCCGCGTGCCGGGGGGTGATGGAGGGGGCTGATGGGGGGAGAAGCCAAGGTAGGGGAAGACATCATTTGCTATTTGTAACGGGTATTCCGGCCCCTCTGGCTGGCGCTGGAGGTAGCACACAGGCCACTACGCCTTGGGCTGCGCGGAGCAGGACCTCTTGCTCCGGCCCCGGCCCTGCAAGGTGGGGGCTGCAGGCCACCCCTGGCCTTGCGTACTGCTGCCTCTGACCATCCCTTTTTTCGTTTCGCTGGGGAGGAAGGTGTTAATTTATGGAAGGAATAAGGGGAAGTTGAAAAGGAGGAACCCCGAGGATGAAAGGGAGAGCGGTGTGCTGTAAGTGCAGCCGGGAGACCAGCCCTGACCCACTCGGGACCGAGCGCGCTCCGCGGAGATCAGCTCCCCGCGCACGACCTGCCCGCGAACCCTTCCATTGCAGTTCGGGGCTGATCGCCTCCCGCACGGCCGAGCGGAGCTGCCCGCAGAACGGCGCCCAGACGCGGCTCCCGGCCACGAACCGCCCTCGGGTCTCGCGGGCGACCGCCACCGCCGGGAGCCTGGTGGGGTCAGGGGACCGTCCGGGGTCCTCCCGTCACCGAGCGGGACTCGGGAGAGGGGAGCATCTCCTCGCCCTGTAACACCGCAGGCTTCCTCCCCCACCGCCCAGACGGGGAAACCCCACAAAAGCCCAGCCCATCGCACGCCCCACACCCCCCCCTCCCGCCACTTCCAGAGGTAACTCCGGAGTCCCCCTTCAAGGTGGCCGGTGACACGTCTGGCCGAAGTGGCTCCTGCCGCTGCGGCCGGGATGCAGCGCGCACGGGTGAGCGATGCCCCGAGCCCCTCCGCACAGCGGCCATCGCCACTCCGGGCCGCCGAGCTCGGGCGGAGCCAGTCCCGGCAAAAGGCGGGGAGGGACGGGGGAGTGGGGAAGAAAGTAAAAAGAAGAAGAAAAATATTCCCTAAAAAGCCACCGCAGGGTTAAATCGCGCTCTCACTCCCGAGGCAGCCCGCAGCTCCTCGGTCGCTGCCGGGGTACGTACCCTGCCGAGCCCCGCGCCAAGGTGGGATGCGGTTCTGCTCCGCTCACCATCGCAGGCTCCCAGATCTTCCCCCCCCCTCTCCCCCTTTCCCCTCCCCTTCTCCTCTTCCCTTTTTCCTTTTGGTAAGGCCCCAAACGGCCATCCTCCAGACGACACCCCTCCCACCCTCTGCCTCTTCCCCGCTGCCCCCAGCGCGTACCTGGGGATAGGGGCTGTAGGTTGCTGCGAAGTAGGGCTGGGGAGGACCATAGACCTGGTACATAACATCCAAACAGCTCATGGCTGGCCGCCGCCAAGAAGTGTTTTTTTCCTCATCAACTCCTGTTCTGCAGAGTTCTGCAGAGTGGAGCCGTGCTTCGCGGGAGGGAGGTTCCCGGGGGTTAAGAGGCACCACTCACTGGTGGGAGGAGTGAGGGGTGATGAGACCGCGCTGGGCTGGGATGACAGCCCCCCCTCCCGTGCCCTCCTCCCCTGACTGCCTCCCTCCCTATACCGCCGTTCCCTCCCGCAAACGCTGCGGGGCCGGAGGGACTCCGTGCCCTCCGGGAGAACTTCAACCTCGGGCCCGCCGGCTGGCAGGGGTGGGGGGAGCCGGGACAACCCCCTGCTGCAGCTGGGGTTGCCCAGGAGCAGCGGTACGGGAGGTGCGGGGGGAGCTTTGGTACCCTGGCGGCGGAGAGCAGGAGGGGCCCGGGGAGGGTCGGCGGGGCAGCTCCTCTCGCTGCGCTGCACTTCCTTTCCTTTCCTTTCCTTTCCTTTCCTTTCCTTTCCTTTCCTTTCCTTTCCTTTCCTTTCCTTTCCTTTCCTTTCCTTTCCTTTCCTTTCCTTTCCTTTCCTTTCCTTTCCTTTCCTTTTCTTTCNTCCTTTCCTTTCCTTTCCTTTCCTTTCCTTTCCTTTCCTTTCCTTTCCTTTCCTTTCCTTTCCTTTCTTTATTTCATTTCATTTCATTTCATTTCTTTATTTCGTTTCATTCCCTCTACGTGAGGTGCCGGTGCTGCCCCGCTGCCGGGATGCCCCTGCTGTCCTCCGCCTTGTCGGTCCCCGCTGCCTACCGGGAGAACGTGGGGCTGTGAGAGAAGCAGGGGTCTCCCTAAATCCCACCGAGTCCTGGGACCCTCGGGAAACGCCACCGCCAAGGCCTGGTGAAACGAAGAAGGAAAACGCAGTTGCTTCCGAGGAGGAATCTCCCCAGAAACTTTGAATCATTACAAATTCCGGGAACCGCGAAGCTTTGCATTTAACAGAAACTAAACCAACGCCGAGGGCAAAGGCGCATGAAAAGAACAAGTTATCGTGAAGGTAAACTGGATTTACTCACTAGCTTTCTGCTGAGTACGACACACAGAGGCTTAAACAGGTGAATGTGTCTGAACTACTCACATTGATGGAGATACACAGGAGGTAGATCGGTCTCTAGGAGAGGTGCGAGTTCTCATTTCAATATAAATTCTTTGAAACGTTCAGCTTCATGGTATGGATCACACCTGCTGTGAGAAGAGACCCGTTTTAAAGTGCGTTCTAAGCATTTGCAATAAAGCAAAAAAATACAGACAGTGTGAGAGGAAGAGTATTACTAGCTTTTCAAATGCTGGTTATTTGCAAAACTATGGGGAATAAAACTGAAAAGAATGAACACTCTGAATTATGCCCTGGAAAATCTTTGCATGATTTTTAGCAGAGAATCCTTATAATTAAAATTTACTCCTTGACTCTATTTTGTTTCCCCCTAAAGTAATTTTTGTATTCCAAGTGCTAGGAATTGTTCTGAATGCCTGTCCTTCACCAAAACTGGCGTTCAGGGCCTAATGAGCATGTTTCATTTTTTTCTGCACCTGGTGCAAGATTTAAAATTCATATTTAAACATATCCCACCCCTCCACCCCCCCCCCACCTCACCCCGTCCCCTTCTCGTTTGGTAGATTTGCTTTTCCTACTGCATTATGCCCTGGAATGCCATGGTTGTGGGGCTCAGCCCCGGTCCCTCTCCTTTCCCCACCAGGGCAAATTTTGTCAGCACTCAAGAAGAACATAATGCGGGTGGGAGGTGGGAGGGGAAAGAACTGTTAGCCTTAAAAAAAAGAAATGTGCCTCATACTCTATCTTTTTAACTCTCCTGAGCAGTAAGTGAATAACCATGGACTCGCACTGTGGCTGGCATCCAAAATAAGGCAGTCAGCTGAAGAATACCCCTTCACTCCTTGCAGTGAGGGACGGAGGGACCTCACTTGGGACACTGGGACCTTGCTTCTTCTGCATGTCCCTGTTCCTGAGAGGTAGAGAGCTTTCCCACCTCACAGAAACCTGTGCCTGTGTCAAAGATGACAGTACTCTGTGCACCATACCAAAACAAAAAAGCCCGTTTCTCAGAGGGTGAGACACAATGTACCTCTCATCTCTTCTCCAACCACTGTGCACAACAGCAAAGGCAGAATCTGACAGTCACCAAGGCTGAAGGTTTGCTTCTTGTGAAGAACAACATGAAGTGGAACAATAACATGGGCAGCTAGGTGCTATTATACAGCAAATGGTCTGGCTTGTGTTCCCCTGATAATCAGTCCGTGAGGGCTGAATTTAGGTGTCTTACCTCACACTCAAGTATATATTAGGTGAATCAAGTTTGATGTGGCTTGATATGAATTCAATTTCTTTTATAAACAGCTGCTTGACTGTAAAACTGTCCAGCATAAGACACAAGCAAACTTCAGTGCCTGAATGCAGAGCAGTGAAACATTTATGCAAAAGTGTTGGTGGGGTTTTGCCTTCTCTGTGAAATCAGCCCCGGTATAGGAAATTATCCTGGACACTAAGGTCTAGGAAATTGTCTTGGAAACTAAGGTCAGAAACTATATTCACTAATGATCTCACTGCATGTATACAATTATATAGAAATAGTTTTTCTTGGTCCTAAGTAAAGAATTTTAGGTGGGTTGAGTCACACAAGGAACTACAAAGGCTTGGAAAAAAACCAGCTGAGATGTATCAGAGAGAAAACTGTGACAGCAATGAAGGAAAGCACACTTTTAGGAAGGACATATTAAAAATTGGCTGTTTACTATTAAAACACTGGCATGGGCCTACTCCAGCAATCATACGCTGATAATGTTCACAGCAGAAATGCAGAAAGAAAATCTTGTTAGGAATAAGGAATGATGGGTTCTGAATAACAGTGAGATGCAGAAAGTTACTATCACCTCTAAAAATATTCTTATAAAGCAAGTCAATGCTACCTCCTAACTAAGCCGGAACCTTTCACAAAAGAAGAAGTGGGTATTACCATGAATGGCTCACTAAACAAGCAAACACATCGTCAAACAAAACATCCACATTCAGGAAGACTGGGACAAAAATGTCATGGAAACATGATAGCACCAGCCATATTTGTTGCTCACCTTCCCTGGAAATCCTATATCCAATACCAGCCTGCCAGAACCCAGGGTGCAAAAGCTTGAGCAGTGAACATCATATTCAATAAAAGGATTAAGCATTTTTTAGCCAGAAGGGACCTTCATGGTGTTGATAATACACTTTTTTAGAAGTCCAGGGAGACTTCTACTGTCTCTAGAAAGGTACACTTTCCCAACTGAAAGATACAAGGAGGTGGATGGAGAATCCAGCCCTTGCTGAAGACTTTGCTGCTGTGCTCAGCTGCTTTCAGTTTTCCTCACTTCCAGCTTGAGTTTGGTTGGCTTCAGCTTCCAGCTGTTAATTTATATAATGCCTTACTTCATTTAGTCAAACGGTCCTTTTGTAGGTAATATTTTCTCCTATGAAACTTATTTTACTCCACATAATAACCTTGTTTTTCTTTTTCAGCCAAGACAGATGTAGATCTTTGATTTTCTACAGCAATTTCTCAGTCCTCATATAATTTTTGCACCTTTTTGCTTTGTACCCTGTGCAATTCTTCAACATTGTTTTAAAAATATTGATACAAGAACATACTATTATTCCAAGATGTCTTTTGCTGAAGGTATACACAAGGTAAAATATCTTCTTATCAACTGATGCTTACAGCTGATAGTTTTTTTTTGCTACAACACAATTTTAAAGATGCAGCATGCTGACATGCTTTCCCACTGTGATCACTACAGTATTTGCAGGATCACTACTATGAGTTGGTAAAAACCATGGACTGTTCAATGGTGTGGAGCTGATGGTATAGGCATGTTTCTGGCAGTACTTCTGGGCACTTGCATAGCTGACCCAGATTGTAAGTAACCAGGCTCAAAGCTTTGGTGATTCCATGCAAACTTATGATATATTCTCATGACCCCTTGTAGAGTCCTCCTATCCAGGACCCTATCCATCACCTACTTTCCTTAGTCCTAGAAGTTTAATGTTGCAAACAAGAGCTGTTTGCTTTTGGAGAGTGCTAAGAGACTTAGCAATAGACTCAGATCTTTCCATATTTCCTTTCCACCTCCTACCTTACTCACCACTCTTCTTGCCCCTATGTTACTTGTAAAATTTATTGATGTGATTTTATATCAACTTTTAAGTTACCAATGAACATCTTTCACACTTCATGAAATAGCTAATATGAATACTCCTGTATAATGTTCATATACTATACTCCCATATAGCAGTATTTATACTCCTAAATGATAAAGATTTTCTATTGACTCCAGTTTCTTGCAGTCTTTGTCCATTTGCCATCTGAATCATTTACACTGTGCAGTGCCCCCTCTAGGAAACAATAACCAGTTTCACGAGACTTCCTACTTCCGCTGTTCTATTCTCTAAAGCCTTAACCCGTCTGTAGAATTCAGCACATACTTCCAGTTGAATGTACTACTTGTAGATTTACTTGGATCAAATTTGGCTTAAATGAATTGAGATCAATATTGCTGTCCTTCTTTCTTATCTTGTCTGTCTTTGTACTTTGTCTCTCTAAAAGCTTTTTGGTTTTTTTAGGGCTTGGCAACTGTTTCCATGGTGTTCCCAAGGCTGGTTTTGAGGTGTAGCTTCTGGGTCTGACTTGATGCAGAAGACTTAAGGCTCAAGAGCTGCTGGCTTGGTAGTTTTCATGGACACTGCATTAACTGAAATTAAAGATAAAAATAGGTATGGTAAAATAGCACAAGACATGTATCACTAACTTCCTTGTCTCCGTCACTGTCCTGAGGAATCCAATTTTATTTTGTTTCTGATTTTCAACCTCAGAGAATTTGCACAGTTAATTGTATTCTTCCCTTTCCTCTTTTCCTTTTTTCATCCTTCCCCTTTTCCCTTTTCCTTTTTTCTTCCTTTCCTTTCCTTTCCTTTCCTTTCCTTTCCTTTCCTTTCCTTTCCTTTCCTTTCCTTTCCTTTCCTTTCCTTTCCTTTCCTTTCCTTTCCTTTCCTTTCCTTTCCTTTCTCTTCCTGCCCTTCCTTTCCCTGCCCTTCCCTTCCCTTTCCTCCCCTTTCCTCCCCTTTCCCCCCATGTCTCAAAGAATTAACTGGTAGCTGCTAATTAATCACATGTAGAGACGCTATTTGGTGTGCATTTGTACATGTGACAACACTTCTACTCCAGTGACACGCTCTGCAGCAGCTGGAATGTACAGGGTGAATTTTACTCCATGATGTATTTCCAGGGAAGCCACAGCCCGGCTGAGGGTGAAGCATCTGGTGTGTGTCACTCACCCGTCCTACCCAACCCTTACGGGCTGGGGGCATCACCTGTCTCTCCACTACTGATTGCGGCAGATGAAGAGATCACTATGCAAGGCTGGAAGGGAAACCTAGAGCTGTCATGAGGGAATATATTAACATGTAGGAGAACACACTGAACACATTGAATTTAGGGCTTGATTTTTCAATATGAAAGCATATGGAAGTTTTGTCATGTATTGTCATAGGAACAGGCAGTTTTGCCCTCAGAGGTAGAGCTAGCAGCTTGTCTGGTGTTGTGACATGTTTGGATCTGAGATGAATCACTCTGCACCTCTTTTCCCCCATCAGCACTGAATGACCGAAGTTCTGGGTTGGCTTGGTCTGAGATTCATTCACCAAGACACTCTACAGAAATATTTGTGTTTGTATATAAGATCTGTAATACATATCTCCTCTGTGCTCAGAACAGAGAGGCAATTTCAGACAAAATGTACCCTAACAATCATCCGCAAGAACACAATTGGGTTTTTTTTCTGTTTTACTGTATTTTATTTTATTGTTATGATATAAAAGTAGAAATAAGCTCTGTCTGAGCTCCATCGAACTTTTTTAAGCACCAGCCCTAACAATGTAGGCACTAAATTCTTCATATAATTGTGATATGTAGATCTTCTGCAATATCCAGTCTCAGTGATTTTGATGGCACAGAGTCATAACTTTACATGCTTTGTTTGAAAAAAGAAAGTGGTTTTATGTGAAGACCTTAATTACTGTAAATGCTTTAATTTCAGAAGCATCTTTCTCCTTTGTAGAAAATATTCAGACAGGGAGGTAGGTGGCAGAGAAAGACTGCAGCTTGAGAGAGTAAGTGGCTTGATGCAAAGAAACAAGATGACTGGGTTTTTAATAGAGCACAAACAGGTAAGGTGCATGCTTTTCTGTCTGTACAGACTTCCATATAATATCAACAATATGAAGCTGAGGTAAGGAAAAGAAAGACTCTCATTTACTTCCATGACTAACTCTTCCTTGAGTAGAAACTTTTGTTGTTCAGATGGGCAATATTATATGACATTTCACACAGCACAGTTGTGCTTTTTAAAGAAGGATCTTTTCTCATGCTGAGGTAGAACCTTTTCTGAGTTGCAGTGTTTTACATGTACATATAAATCAGTCAGTGAGCTGGCACAGGAGGTAAGAGCCATCAATTTAGAGAACATAAGCTGTTGCATACTTCTCCCATTATTATGCTTTCTTCCTTAAAGAAGGCTTGTGTGTGTTAAAGAACTTCTGGTCTACTGAGTTAAATTGATGGAGATACTATCCTAACAAGTCAAGTTATTGACATAAAGGTCCAGTTCATATATCAAGGTAAGAGAATGCAACTTTCATTTCAGAAAAATACCCTAATTGAGGAAAACTTCAGAAAGTACTTTGAAGTTTCTGTTGAGGTACTGTATTAGCTGGTAAGAGCAAAGCACATGGGGTGACAAATACCTGGCATTGCTGCTTCAGAAGAAATGAATAGGCAGAACTTGATTTAGGCTCAGAATTTGGCACAAGTTTTTTAATAACAGCTTTCAGAAATTGATTTTAACTCAGACACTTTGCTCCTCAGATAGAGGATGGTTTATTGTAGAAGAAGGAATAAAAGCTGAGTGGAATGGGCAGGCAGCTCTAAGCTATTCCTTTGTCCCTGGCTATTGAAATAATACAATAGCTGCATTAATAAACTGTATTGTCTGTCATTAAGGCATAAAATTTTGTTATACTGCTGGTCACAGGGACAATTCTATCAGTCTGTGTGACTATTGTCCTGATCTACTCCTCTGCTCCCAACCTGGGAATAGACTGGGATTTGGCTTTACTGATTTTCCTGTGTGGGGATGCTCCTGCCTCTGGGCGTCCTCATGCACCTTCCTGGGGCAGGATGGTAGCTATTTGCAAAGCAGTTGAAGGTAATTTCCAGCTGAGGGTGATTTCCAGGGGTATCAGAAACAGGCAAGAAAAGGCTGTTGGGAAAAGTCTGCCATCAACTGTACACTACAGAGGAAGAGCAGGAGCCTTAGGAATCCTTGACGGCTTCTTCCTCTCCCAGACACCCTGTGCTGTGTCCCAGCCTTCTGCACTCCTGAGGACAGAAGCTTGCCTTTCAGCATGTCATGTCTTTCCAGCCAGCACGTGCCAAGCCATATTTCAGTTTGTCACCTTCCAGCACCAAGCAAACTCCACAGTCCTCGCATTCCTACAGCACCCTGCTCCTGCCCCTTCCCATATGGAGCTCAGCTTATGGACGTGGTCAAGAGAAACCACACGCAGATTAATGGGTGTTGTGCTCTTTGCCAGGTGAGCATCTTCTCCCAGGGGAGGGCAACTTTCATTATTCAGCAAAACACACTCAGGTGCCACCATCCACTGACCTGCAAGTGCTGTTACAAACCACTGTTTCAGAAGATGTCTTACAGTCTCTTTGCCCTTATGCTTTCCCTGGCCAGATAGTCTGCATATGGTGCTTCTCCTGGCAGCTAATCTGGGTTGTGTGTCCTGCTCTTCACTGGAACTTCAGAGGTTGGCTTTTTTGTGTTACTTTTGCACATTACCCTGGCACAGCATCAGAAGTCAGTTGCCCCTTAGAAGTAGGGTAGTGTTTGACACTTCAGTGTTCTCCATTTGGCTCAGTCTAGAGATCAGTGAATTCCTGCAGCTCACTGGAAAAACACACATCCTTCCTTCAGTTCCAGCAGCATCCTAAAATGACTGCCCCGTGGCACTCTTCTGTTCACTTTTGTTATTTGAGAAAAGCAAGATGACTCCCGCTCCATGAATTTTATCAGTGTTAATCTCCTAAATCAGTGATGCTGCCTTGCAGCTTTTACATAGAGAGAAAGCTGGCACAAGGGTAAAAAGAACTTTCCAAAGGGTATTCAGGGCATCCCAAGACTGCATGTTTTCATCCAAGTAATTATATGTGCTTATTCAGGACCATGTTTTCTTCTGCATCTAGGAGAGCACATGCTAAAGAATTGGTTACATACTAGAAACACTAAACAGAAAAAAATACGCCATCCTCCTTATCCACTTAGTAAAAAGGCAATTGTATCTAAGTCAATACATCTTTTTTTCTTCAACTATGTTCCTTTACACTCACTATTTACCTTAAATGTAAGCCTAGTACAAGTTTCTTTATTAACACAGAGTCAAGACTTTTGCTTTTCAGAAAAAGTAAAAATTATTTAAAATATCTGTGAAAACATGCACAAAATATATACAGTGTCTTTCACACTGAAGAGCCCCAGATGCTTTGGAAATTGCAGTTTAGAACTGCTAGACTGTTTCTAAAACCATTATTTATCCATTTG
The DNA here is from genome assembly GCA_002631895.1 of Agapornis roseicollis. NCBI lineage: Eukaryota > Metazoa > Chordata > Aves > Psittaciformes > Psittacidae > Agapornis > Agapornis roseicollis. The sequence goes on from NDXB01019401.1 coordinate 34,477, forward strand.
CTATCTATCTATCTATCTATCTATCTATCTATCTATCTACCTACCTACCTACCTACCTACCAAGCAACTAGCCTATTATACAAATTTCTCACTATCATCAGACACCTTAGGAGAGGGAAAGAGATTTCATGGAAAGGGAAGATTGAGCACCTAGTATCTAGAACCCAAGCCTTCAGGTCTGAAAGATATGATGGGGGAACTTCTAAACCGAGAACTGGGAAAAGCACTTTGGCTTACTGGGGTTGAGCAGCCTGAAAGCTAATATGCAGCAGATTCATGGAATCATTAGACTCATTGAATAGTTAGGGTTGGAGAGGACCTTAAGATCATCAAGTTCCAACCCCCCTGCCATGGGCAGGGACACCTCCCACTAAACCATGTCACCCAAGGCTCTGTCCAACGTGTTGAGAACAATTTGTTCCAGTATTGATCCCTGGGGTGCACCATTAGTCACTGTTTTCAGTCACTGCTGGTAACAATCCTGTGATCCCAGCAATTCAGCCAGTTTTCAGCCCACCTCACTGACCCTTTACCTAGTCTGTATTTTACTATTTTTTTCTATAGGGGTGTTAATGGGCACAGGGTCAAATGGATTGCTAAAGTTGAGATAAATAACTTCCACTGTCCTCCCCTCATCCACCAAGCCACTCATCACAGAAGTCTATCAGATCAGGCAGGCATGAATTCCCCGTCATAACTGCATGATGGCTAGTCCCCATTACCTTTCTGTCCCTCATGTTAGGAAATTATTTCCAGGAGGATTTATCTCTATTACCTTCCTTGTACTGAGGTAAGGCTGACCAGCTTCTGGTTCCCCAGATCCTTGTTCTTGCCCTTTCTAAATATAGGATTGATCATATAGCAATGGGTGCATATTCTCCCTACTCTTAGCTCTTTTTTTCTTCTGCACACCTAAAGTGCATGTAACTTCTAAATTCTTCTTAATTCAGACACTATAGCTATTATTTGTTTAGAACAACTTACAACAATGAAACTTGACTCATTATACCAAGATTCAACCAGTCTTGGACACTTAGAATAAGATTCACATCTGATCTCTTTTAGGTATCCATAACACTTCCAGCTTGCTGTTGTCTTTTGTGGAAACACTTGGCCCAAAGCTAAACCATTAATTTTCCACAACTTCACAGAGTTAATATGTTTCTTTCCCCACCTGTCATGGTTTAAGCCCAGCTGATAACAGAACCACAGAGCGACTCACTCATTCCCTGCCTTGTTATTTCCCTTATCATTATTATTATGGGTGGTAGCAGCAGTAGTTTTGTGTTATACCTTAGTTACTGGACTGTTTTTTAAATCCATTTTCAAGAAGGACTGTGAATCTACCTGTGTTGGGAACATTAATGTCTTTAAAAACCCCAGCACTGGTTAATTGGTGTTCAGCTATAAAATAAGCACTAGAGCTGATCAGCGTTTAATTCTGTTGTAGTTGATAGTTTTAAAAGGGCTTCCCTGATGCTGTTGCTTTCTAGTGCAGATCTTTCTGTCATGGGGAGGGAAATTTTCATCTTATGCCCCACTTCTCCAGCACAGTCATCTTTTCCACCCTTTTTGTTGGAGTCAGCTGAAGTCTTAGCCTCTGGAGCCCCCAGTGTGGTTCCTTCAGTTTTCGTGGTGAGATCTTGCTGAGTGCGTGCCTTCAGCAGGTGCCCCTCACTTCTGTGGGCCTGATTTGGATTGGGATGTTTTCCTAGGAACTTGCACCCTCATCTCAGCCCTGCCAGTATAAGCAGCATTCCCGGCATGGATGGCCAGCTGGCTGTTACAACCGTCTCTGACACCATGCTATGTAAACCTACTCAAGGAAGGTCTTGTTGATGTGTGACATCAGCCTGCTCCCACCTGCACTGAGATTTTCAGCTTCACAGACTTGTTAACCCACAGTGAGCAACAGTTCAGAAAACAAGAAAATGTTTTCTTATAGACTTGAAAGGGAGAAGAAAAGAAGTAGAGGAATAGGTTTAGTTTTCAGAACAACAGAAGATTTCATAAGCCCACTGCATGAGAATTGACACTGTGGGCCAAGAGCAAGTGCAGTAAGAATGAGCCTGCAGAAATATTTGTTACATACACAGTTTTTCCAAAATCCTGTTTTATTGATTAATTGGTTTATTGATTGCTTTCCACAAATCAGCATACATAAAATAAATACACATTTGGCTTTTCTGGGTAAAAGGGGTTTGTGACTGCTCAGGATGCTACTCCACTAGTATACCAGCCACTTGGGATGTACTACCAGATAAACAATCTGACACACTTTCACCAATGGACAGTTTATTGTGAAGAAAACAGTAAAAGCGGTTAAAAAGTGTATGCATATACATGTACACATGCACACACACATGTGGGCATATGCGTGTTAGATATATACACACATATTCTTTTTCATTCTCTGGCAACCATAATGAAAGTCTGGACATTAAAATTGTCAGCAACCGGCAAAATTGTTCACTAAAAACTGGGAAAATGATGTTTTTCTTAAAAAAGAGTAAATCCTAGTATTCAGTTGAAGAACTGCTTCAACATAAATCATATGTCTAGGCCAGTAGATGATGCTTCTCTAAAACCAAAAGATGCCAGAAGCAGGTCTTTCTTTCTCTCCTAGAGGCCATGGAAAATAACCATTCCCAGGGAGCCCCCACAAGGGAACAGTTTCCCCACCCCTAGACTGCAACTGCTTCTGCACCATGTACCACCAGGTTACAGTGTTTGGAGACGCTGGCCAAATCTATGGGAAAAAAAAAAACAAAGCACTTTTCATGTTCATGTGGCAGTGTTGGTGGAAGTGTAACAACTGCTCAGACTTTGGAGGAAAGCCAATCTCTATTTTCTACAAAACAAATCAAATGTCCACAGTGCAAAGAGTGCACTCCCAAGCCCACTGTTAGTTATCTGTGCTATTTCAAAATCCATGGCAACTGGGGCTGGGAATTTTTACAAACAGCCATGAATATTCTAGAATTTAAAATGTAATTAAATTGTCTTGATAAATTTTTGTTTCTTTTTCCCCAGTTTTTGCTAGAGCAGGTTGGAATGCTCCATTTTTTGCCTGGTCCCAAGTTTTGAACAAGTAGGAAAATACTGAGTAAATATGGAAATATTTTGGAAAAAATATTCCATTTCCATTTCACCTTTGGAAAAATCACTGGTCAATCTCACCTGTGCTAGAGGATTACATCTATTAGTGAGTGAAGTTCTTGGAAATAAATTCTCAATGCAACTGAGAATGGCACAACTCGAATCTAAAAACTGAGCTGTTAATTGAGGCAGGCACAGAGCATGGTAAGGAAAAAATTGGATTCATTAGGAAACGGATAGTTTAGAATTAACACAGTGGAAGGTCATCTGGCTATAAAAAAAGTTTTTAACCACTTCCCTTTTCTACGTGTTTCTGGATCATTGAGTGTTCTATAAACTGAATCCCTCAATACAAAACAGGTCAGCTGGGCAGTTGGGTATGGCATGCCCAACTTAGGGAGCTCCTTAGCGAGTTCCTTAGGGAGCTGCTCATCTGGCTAAACTTGCTGGGGAGTATATGTTTGGATTACAGCCTGTCATGGCTTTTGGTAACACTTCAGATTTGATCTCAAGTGCTTCTCATTCCAAAGAGTAATTGTGTCTTTGCAAATCTCCCAGGTCCAAAGGACTATTTTGTTGAGTAAAGGATTTGTTCCAATCATCTAGCAGGGCATCTTCAAATACTTGCATGTCAGCTGGAAGATGTTGACCATCTAATGGACACGATCACATTGGATCTGGATGTGCAATGGAGACAGACCTATCAAGGATGGATAAGAACTATGGGCCATAATCAGGCCTTGTTATATGCTTTACAAAAACTAAGTATGAGAGGACTTCTGTTTTATTACTAGTCTGGGAGGTGTTAAGAATTAAAACACTTTTGCCTCTTTGCTCTGCTTTTGCTATTATGGCAAAAACCTAGAACAAAGAACAAAAAATTGATCTAGAATTAATTTAACTCTAGATACCATCCAGTGGTTTATGAGCTCCTAGTTCTAGCAGCCTGAATGCAAAAACAAAGCAGAAACCAATCCTGTAGCCCTGGACTTACCCCCAGTAAGCAGATTGTCGTCCACTGACTCCCAAAAGGCTATTTTAGAAAGAAATGCTTGAAGCAAGATTTAGAAATAGGGATCTCTGTAAAATGTACTTTTAAATACAGTCTTGTATACATTGGTTTCATGTTATATAATGGCATGTCAGACACGCTCTGCCCCCATCCAAGGGCTGAGCTCTTCAAGCTCAGTGCGGTATGGAGTACGCACAGTCCTGGCCTGATAACAGCTCCGTGCTTCACATGGACGACATATTTTGGAAGACATTGAGAGACTGAATTCAAAACAAATATAGAGAAAAATAAGAAAGACGTAATGTGTAAAAGAGTATTTCACACACGTCCAAATTATAGTCTTGTGAGAAAAATAGCACAGTGCAGGGAGAAAGGAAAGTGCAGTTTAGTGGGGTGAACAAAGAACTAGCTCAGGCAAGCCTGGCTGAACAGCAGTTACTAGCCTGTAAAAAATGGACATGGCAAATGTACTGCATTTGCTAAAGGCTCCATGAAACTCCAGGGAAAACAGAACATTCACAGAGTGACTCCACCAACAGCAAGAAAGTTTCATTATTATTAGTCATATGCTGAGGATGTCAAGGAATTTTAAGGCCGCACTCTTTGCATTTTTAGAGGTTATTAATGAAATAGCATAGCAAGGTGAATTACATTAAAATATTTTTCTAACCATTCCAGAAATCTTGGTCCAAGTTGGCATAGGGGGGCTGGCAAGTGGTGAACTTTTGACCGAAGCTCGGATTGCCGGGAGACACATCCTCCTTGTTAGTTTCGGGTGACAGTTCACTGTACTAGAGGGATCCACTTGTGTGTAAAGAGGCGAGTGGGGGAGGAAGATTTAGCGCTGCATTTTCACAGGGGCAAGAAATTCCATCCAGCTCAAATGTGTTTTGGCCCACTGCCCAGCTCCTTGTCAAACACATGACCATCACTCGGCTTCCTATTTCTGGCTCGAATCTGGATCCTGGGGATAAGCAAGCCCTGTTAGTGGTTAAAATTAGGCAGCCAAGTTGTGACAACACATGCTGACTCTCCAACAGAGGGTAGACATATTTAAAAACCAAAAAGAACTTGATGCACCAAGATTTAATGTCAGCACCATGTGTAATTCATCAGTTTGGGCTGCTATGATTCAGATAGCAGCTGATCTACTTGATGGAAAGGACTTAGCAGGATTTTCTAGCTTCCTTCTGACCAAAGGTTTCTGATAATGATTGTTAGAGATAAGATTATGCTATTGGTTTTTTTTCATGGTAGAAATCCATAACCCTGGCTTCTCATCCTGCTGTCATGATCTAGTCGTATGATGGACCACTTCTCCTGACTTGAGAATGACAAACCAGGACATCTGGTTTCCACAGGGCTGTACTTTAACTGGGAAATTTAATTTCCAACTGAAACAACAGCAGGCTAGTTGGTTGACAAGTAGGCATTTTGGGTTGCTCAACAATCAGAAATTTTCATTTGACATTTGTGTATGTATGAATGAAGAGGGGACTGGAGCACCTCATGTATGAAGATAGGCTGAGAAAGTTGGGGCTGTTCAGCCGGGAGAAGAGAAGGCTGTGTGGAGACCTCATAGCAGCCTTCCAGTATCTGAAGGGGGCCTATAGGGATGCTGGGGAGGGACTCTTCATTAGGGACTGTAGTGACAGGACAAGGGGTAACACGTTCAAACTTAAACAGGAGAAGTTTAACTTGGATATAAGGAAGAAATTCTTTCCTGTTAGGGTGGTGATGCACTGGAATAGGTTGCCCAGGGAGGTTGTGAATGCTCCATCCCTGGTGGTGTTCAAGGCCAGGTTGGACAGCCTTGAGTGGCATGGTTTAGTGTAAGTTGTCCCTGCTTATGGCATGGGGGTTGGAACTGGATGATCTTAAGGTCCTTTCCAACCCTAACTATTCTATGATTCTATGACCCTTTTGGATGCAGCACTGTCATAGCTATTACCCTTGTTTCTGCTCCTATCATGCCTACATCAGTCTGTTTAGCCAGTGACACTGGCCATGGTAACCTGTCTGTCAAGATCCTATACTGCTCTTTGGGGTTTATTGTACTTCTCCATAGCCTGAAATGCCCTCCTTGAATCCATTCATGAAAGACCATTATCTGTCCTTGAAATTCTTTCCTAAGCCTTTTCTACATGTTGAGATACAGCCAGTAAGTAATCTAGGGAATGTCAGGCCAGGTGAGCAGGCTATTGTACTGGTTGATGTTTTAATACATTATAAAGTGCTTGAGAAATGAATAAGCATTTCTGCTGGTAACCACTGACACCTGTGTTGATCAATAACATTTCTGAACTGAGGAGTCTGATGATGATGACTTGCAAACTTGTCCTTTCTATTGTGTAATGAGTTCTTGCATTGCACAACTCTCCTCTCCCTCTCCCTCTCCTATCCTCTCCTCTCCTCACCTTCTCCCCTCTTTTTCTTATCCACTTCCACTCTCCCTTCCTTTTTTTTTTCCTTTCGAATTTTGAACCCTAACCCTAACCTTCTTCCAGGCTCCTGAAAAGACCTGATCCCTCTGCAATACCAGGAAGGCTCAGTGGGAAGTAGAACTGAGATTCTTTATGCAAAGAAAATCCCAGCGTTTACAGAATCATCACTGTTGCTCTGCTGAAGAATCCTCCCTAAGGAAAAAAACCTTGAAGCATGTGTAAAATTTTAGGTCTTATCATTCTCCCAGTGACCTGAGAGGTGCATAGCGTTATCTGCCAGCTGTGCAGGTGAGGAGTACACCTGCCTGGAAGTGCCTTCCTGGACACTGACACCAGCACAGCTGCCTGGGTGTATGAAAAACCCCTCTGCAGGGACAGGCACACCCTCACAAAGCAAGAAGGCTCGGAGAGCTCTCTGGCATAGTGGTGACACAGGGGCAGGGAACGCCCCATCAGTTCTCTGCTGACTTCATAGAGAAATAGCTAACTTCTAAGGAAGCTAACCCCCAATCTTCTTAAAACTGTGTGCGTTAAAAACGAGACTAAAGATTTACCCTGAAGAAAACAAGGTAAGTAATGCAGGCTGGAGTAACATGTTAATTGTAGAAAACCTTACTAAGGAGACAGCCTGAGACATGTTGTTCTAACAGAAATTTCCAAGAGGTCTTTAGTTACAGCACAAAGCAAGATACTTGAAGTTAATAAGAAATACACTTACTAAAGTGCAGAGCACCAATAAACGCAACTGTTGTGCCTTTGCAAATGCCTACTGCTATTAAGAGTCTGGTATTTTAAATGCTTCCAGTCTGGTGAAAGCTTTGAAGCCAAAGGAAATACATCTGATACTTGTGGACTGATTACTTGTTGTGGGTAAAAGAAGTGCTGCAGAGACAGAGAGACTTTAGGTGACAACTCAGGTGTGACAATGTGTGCTACCCTTTGGGAGGGAGGATGCTGAGGCAGATCAATGCCAGACACCTTGGCACAGTGTTCTCAGCCCTGTCTTGGCCATAGTGGTTCCAGGTCTGCACAGAGAGTGGTTCCAGTGCCAATTAAGCCCAATCAGAGACAGACTGGGGAACCTCGGAACTGAAACCCCAGTCCCAACCCCAAGGCAGTCATTTAGAACTTTTGTCTGGGATATTCTCATCTTCTGTTTCCTGGCACCATGGAGGGCAGTGCCTGTTGACACCTGAATCTAGCCATCACTGGGCATGTGTGCATGTGTGGGTGTTCTAACACACTACCACTGCACTCAGGTTAATCAATATGGTCCAGGCAGAAAATGGCACATAGGGTTGGTTACTGTTTGGACATAAATTAACTTATTCGATCTTCAGATCTGGTGCAACAACCTCCTCCCTTTTCTTTCTCTTTGCAGTGCTTTTCATCCCCAGTTAGCAGGATCTCTGGCTTTTCTCCTGTGCTCCAGCATCTGCTATGCCTGACCCACAATATGCCAGCAAATTCCCTGTGCTCACAGGGTGCCAGCAGCTGCCACTCAAGAGCGAAGATCAAGAAAATTCCAGGCAAGGCAGAGCCGACCTGCCCAACTGACAAGGGGGCTGTCAGCAAGGGGGGCTATCCCACAGGAGCAGCAGTCAGACCTGGTTCGTGATTATACTTGCATCCTCATTAGTGCGATGTTAACTATAACGATTTTAATCTTCCGCTTGATAGCTTTCAGTCAAGTAGTATGAAATCTGGAGTTTCAAAAAGTGTGTAAAAATCCATCTTTAACAGTAATATCTTTATTTAAAAGATGCACAGTCTGCATCCTTGAGTCCATTAAAACACACATTATTACTTCTGTTCTCTTGACTCTGAATATTCAGTTTCCTTTGCAAGGGAAGTGATGTGTTTGGTCATTAATATAAATTTAAATGCTGACCTTCCAGGTGTCACTGAATGGCTTCTGATTATTTAGAATATTAAGCTATTACAAGAATCGGTACAGATTTCTCTTTCTTGGAAAAGTGGATTAGGATTTTGAATTGTTCGTGAAATCATCGCTTCAGCAGCTTTCGCAAAATTCCCTAGTTCTGTTTTTTTCTACAAAAGTAAACTTTCTACTTGTTTTTTTCACTACTGTCATTCTACTCAACCAAAGAGGAAAGGTAGTATTCAATTGGTTTGTATGTGCTCTTCTGTGAACAAGACGAAGGAGAGATAATGTTCATTTAGCTGAATATGGAAAAGCAAGGACAAACAGATCATGAATGTCTGGGGAAGGCCAGAAGATTTTTCCTCCTTAAATACTCAAGGATGTACATTCCTTATTTGAGCTGAGCTGCTAAAGAATTTCAAATACATGAGGTTTCATTGAATAGGAGGGCAATTTTATTTTAATCTATTCTCACTCTCCACCCTCCCTGCTTGCTATTGTGAGTTGACCTGAGCAATGATGGCCTCACTTGTTTTCTGCCACCTGCGAGTTGCTTGCTCCTTCTTTCTGACAATGCAATTCCTATAGCAAGAGTTTAATGGAGGCGGACTTTGCTGTCAGTGGCTTAAGCAGCATGCTGGTTGTGGCTTTCTGAAAAGTTTAAAAATGTGTATCAGTGTAGATTGCCAAATTGTCATTAGGGAGCTCTTATGCAGACATGAAGAGTCTGTGGTCTAAGCCTAGTCACACAGAGCTATTCATCTCAGTCTCCACAGTAGTAACAAATGTCATCTATATACAGAAGCTACTCACGTATCTCTTTTGGCTGACATTATTGATGCCTGTTTTTCTGGATACATATATTGACTAATTGCAACTGCCAATGTTTTAAGAGTCAGATCAAATAATAATTCTGATGGTGGATAAGTTACACTCTGAACTCCCAGGGCCCTTGGAAATATTGAAGAATTATTTCCATTGGTTTCATGGAACAGTGTCTTAGACTTACCATGGAGACATTATTTTAAAAAAAATTGTGGTCATTCTCTACTTTTTTTCCTGTAAACGTGCCATTAACAGCACCTTTCCTTGAAAATAGCCTTTCCCTGCATCCTTCCTAACAAAAGGAGCTGGTAGAATGGGGGAACAAAAGCCAAGACGTTTAATATGGCACCTTGCAGGTTACTGTGAATTATTATCACAGTTCAATTCCTGCCAAAATCTTGTGCAAACTGAGGCTCCTTGATCCATCCTTGACCTTGGCAACTTGGTGAGGAACTGTTCCCAAGAGGTGGCCAGCTCAGTCTGACCAGAGGAGTTTCCTCGCTGTGGTCAGAACTATTGGAGAACCTTTCTGGTTCTTTTTGTGCTCTGCTGCCCTGAAAGGTTAATGTCACTTTTCTGATTCTTGAGCTCTCCCAAAACCAACTTCAGAGATAGATAGCAATAGGTATTTCCAAACTGATGAAAAAACAGCCTCCCCCTTCAAACATTCCTTTTGGAAAACAACAACCAACCTGTAGGGTGTCAGGTGTGGGTTATCCATAAGCTTACCATGGTAATGTAGGCTCCTTGGAGGAATATTATAGCAATGCATCTTTGATACTAGAGAGCAGGCAAGGGTGAATGAAGAAATGACAAGTTCCAAGTTCTATTGAGCAGGGATTCTAGTCTGAAGATAATCAGACCTGATTGGTTGTGTTTTGTCTCATGGGAGATTTTGTTTCTTTACTCTTACCTTAGGCTATACACACATGCCTATATACCTATATAATGCTACGTTTTATGTAAGCTTTGCTTTTTGATTAATTTCCCTCTTTTATAGAAGCCATCCAAGACAATATTCTGATCACATTACTTTTTTTCTGCAATTTCAATAATAGTCTTCATAGTTTTCTTTGTTGCTCATTAGAACTAAATGTGTCTCACAAAGGCATTGTAGACATCATGCAAACCGTGACTCTTGCTGTAAACTTCCAGGAGACACAGGCATCTTGTTGAACCTCATGAAACTGCTTTTCAAGAGCAACTGTAAGTGCTTACCCATTTTGCTGACACAGGCATAATTAATAAGTGTTCATCTGACCCAGTGTAGAACACACTTTCATTCACTTGACATTTAATAACTTGTTATCCAACACCTTGCTTGTGTCCTCCTAGGCATCCTGTCTATTCTAAGCATCCTCTATTACTAAGACCATGTGCATGTCATGTTCATATAGTCCTGACTTCTAACATTTTCTCTGCCAGCCCCATAGAGCATCCCCATTCTTCCCCCCTTCTCTCTACTACTTGCTCACCCTGAATGTAACTTCTGAGTCAGTGCACATGACTTTCTTATTTCCAGCTCTGTGATGCAATACAGTGTATCTCATGGGATGTCTGGGAGGCAGTATTTTGAGTGACCCTTGTCTTTCTGCATTCCCCAAACTGCCATGAGTACGAAGCACTTGTGTGTCAGGTAGGCACTGAAATGAGTTCACTATCACTATGGCATGACTGTCCTTACCTTCACATCACTTCTGATCCACAGGACTGTATTCAGTGCAGAGGCTGGTCTCTGCTTATCAATAGAGAGTTTTTGTTAGTGTTAAAAAGGGGTGGTGTGATCTCTTTTTCTCTCCTAATAAGCTGCAGATAGCAGTAGCTTGGTAATGCTTGTAAATTTTGGAGTAGTAAAGATGAAGAAACTTTATCCACTTGTTAATCTCTCCCTTTATTTTTTTTTCTTGCCACAACACTGGCAGCACTTGGGTTGCTGCTCCAGGAGGTTGAGTAAGGCAGGAAATTGGAGAAAATGGGAGATATGGCTGATGGGGAGAGGCAATGTGTCTTCCCACAGCTGTTTCTGGAGCTCTTCTTGGTCTGTTGTGGCTGTAGCTCCAGGTGGTACTCACCTTTCCAGCCTTCAGTCCAGGGAAACACAAGCACTCTTGATCCTGTGCTTATCCTCCACACTATGTCACTGAGGAGTTACCACCACCATTCAATCATGGGATGTAGCCTCATCTTCAAATTTGAGGGTCTTTCTGAAAAAAAAATGTTATTTCCTCAACTATCTGTTAAATGAAATAATTAAAATCACAAGTATTTTTTTTATTTATCCTGCTTTTACATTAGGCCTCAAGTAGGATCTTCACCAGTAAGCACCAAGGCTTCCTGCCAAGGAGAAGAACTGCAGTCCAATTTTGCACACATAACCCCACGCTTACTCTAACAACACCTTTGTTTTTCAGACCTATGCTCTAAGCTGGCAGATGTTATTTAGTTACCCTCCATGAAGCACCTGACTCAGGCTTGCAGCCTGGAAAAAGTAACCTCGTGTTAGGCTTTGTGGATTGCCTAAGAACCTGATATTCCTAAACTCCCTCTGCAACTGTCATAGTGAGATCTCATGGTTGTGACATATACATATTGCCATATAATGAGGGGACACAGAACAAGAATCGAACGTGGCCAAGGTAGCTGTGCTTCTGGGGTGTAAAAGTAAAGTTCAGGAATGGCACAGTTTGTGTCCTCCCATGTAGATTTCAGGGGAATCTTTCCTCCTGTTCATCATGACATAACTTTCTTCTGAGGATTACAGCATTTGTTGGCAAAGAAATGTAATAGTAGGAAATTATCTGGTGCATTTTGATATGTCTGAGTGATACTGAGCAGGTGGAAACATGAAAAAAAGCTTCCTTCTGCAAAAACAGAAGTCCCGTGCTTGCCTTCTATCAACAAAATTTTATTATTTATCTTCTGCAAGGACAACAAGTAGAAATGTTCCATCTAGGCCAGGGCTGAGAAAACCAAATCATCCAGTGGGCAAAGGACAGAATTCTTGAGCAGACTGGAAGTAGGGGTAATGTGTTAGAAAAAGTTTCAAGACAAATGAGGAATTATAGGAAGGAGATCACGAGGCAAATATATCAGGAAAGGAAAGTAGATATTTCTGTTTCATCCTGGAAGAGGCAAAGATGATGACCTTCAGTAAATTTATGGAGTGCAAAAGCTGCTGGCGTAATTAATATAAGACATAAAATTTTACCTATGAGTTGACTCAAAGCTCCTATACAAGGGACTGCAGCATGACACCTCCCATACTTGGCATGTCCACTACCAAGAATGAATACTGGACTGCAGTTATGTTTTACATCCTTCTCAGCAATCTTTTTGCTTTCAGCCTCTGACTAAAGTTAGGACAGGGTGCAGAATATACAAACAGACCTTTCCAGGCCTGGAAATGAATGGCTCTGGAACCTTGTTTTGGTTGAAACAGATTCAATAATAGGCTTTGCAACTGAGCAGTGTGTTTGTTGTTCATGGCATTGAGCACTGATTTGTCAGTGAAGTTCAGACAACGTAAGGCTACCATTTTGTTAAGCAGATATGCTTGCATACAACAACCTTTCCCTGTTTAACCTTTTAAGTAACATTGCCACTTCATACCTTCTTGCTTTGTAGATCCCAAAGATAAAGTTCACTCCTATTCTAATCTCCATGAACATACAGCAGAAGTGAAGTCTGATGGAAATGGTGTACCTGAGCTACAAACTTCTTCTTGCTCAAAGAAACAGGAGGAATATAGAATGATTCATGTAAATCTAGAAAACTTTTAAATGACTGCTTTATCATAGGAGGAGTGTCTTATCCTGGATACCCCTGGAGTCCTGCTGCTACATAGGTTGCTTAGCTTCTGTTTTCATAAATCCAGAGTTCTTCTCTGTTGCAGATTACCACAAAGTGGTCTTCTTTGATATGTGGATTAATGTCACAAAGCTGGGTTCTGGCAACTGCAGTATTACACCATTGCAAGCTCAGGCATTTCAGATCCATTTCCAGCTACATGATGTAAATTCTTCTAATACTTTTTATTCAGGCATAGTTGGAACTTATCACTACAGAATGAACACTTTCTTTGATAAGATTAGAGCATCACTTTACCTTAAAACTTGAACATTGTAACTTTTCATTGAATCAGGCTTGAAGATAAGTTTTATTAGGAAAACACAATTAAGCTGTTTGAGCATGTAGAATAGCAGGCTTCTCCATAAGGAATGGAATCACTGACTTGGTGATACAGTGCTATAATGCTATGATGACAAAAAAAAACCCAAACAAACCAACCCTGCTTCACACCAACAGAAAAAGCTCTTTCCACTTCAGAAGGTGGGGTGTCAACTGTCTTCCTTCAAGCAATCTCTAGCTATGTTTCCAGCACACTACTTTCCAGTACTCAGTATTGTTGGTCTACAATGCAAAATCATCATGGGAAAACCTGACATCAAGCAGGAGCTAGACCTAGTAGGAGGGAAACATCCTGTACTTTTGCTTTGGAATGAAATACAGGAATGGCAAGAATACCCCAGGACTGATGGTCTGTTTATTTGTGTCTCAGAGTTCTCATTAATGCAAGATCTCAGGTATTTCTTTACATCAAATGGCCACAGTTGAATGCTGTCTGTAGATTTGGGACAGTGAGACATTTCCACATGGAGACAAATGGATCCACTCCAAATCACACTGGAGCACTAGTTTATCTGGTTAGCAGTCTGGTTCTCCATGTTTAAAATTTTGCTCAACTCTGGAAATGTTCTCCTGCAGCATCAAAAGTGACAGAAATTAAAAACATGTAATCTTGAATCTAATTAACAAAATATTACAAACCTACCAGTCTTTGTAAGCAAATATGCCCGACATGAACAGTTCTTTCATAACAGCAAACTGTTTTGGGATGTGTGCAATGTAGACCTTCTCCTATAATTACAGTCATAAGCTGAGACTACATAACTAGAGATTATAGCCCTGTTTCTCCAGAAGACAGGGTATTAGCTTTCTCTCTGCAGTCTTTAACTGCACAGCCCAGTGTCACATCACAATTTATTCACCCTATTGAAGCTCATCATGCTTTAAACGCATAAAATCCTCATCATATCTTTACACTAGTATGTGCATAAACCAAACCGCAGTCTGTCTGGCACTGCTCACAAAAGGAGATGCATCTCTTCATGCTTCCAATGTGCACCCAATATACTACGGGTGTGTGTTTCACTGTGAAAGTGAAACTAGACAGAATGCCATTTAAAGAATAAAGTGAGATGACATCACTGCGTTCACCTACTAATTTAGAAGTTTACTCATTGCCTCTTCAGGTCTCAGCTGACCCAATTTGGATTTTAACCAGCAAGTAAACAAGCCCTATTAACAACACTATTCAACACCACTTCTCGCAAGATGCCAATATGCTTATAGTTAAACAGTATTACAGACCATCAGCACCCAGTCACTAATTTAAAAACTGACCTTTAGCAGTGGCTGTGTGGATGAGCCCAGAAAGTCAAAGGACAAGAAAAATCTTACAAAAAAGAAGAAAAACAGCTGCCAAGGGTGCGATCGGATCAGCTTCAGAGTAAGTCTGTGGAACAGAGTGGCATTTGCAAAGGCACTGACGCTCTCTCATGGCATCAGGCTGATGGTGGTGACAGAGCCATCTGTCCTGTCTTTTTTGCCCTTTCCTGTCTGCCATTAATTTCCCACAAAGGCTCCAAGCGACAGTCCCGCCATAGTGACCATACTTGGAAACAAGGTGTATGACAGGCAGGGGGAGAATGGCAATAATCTCTAAGAGCCCCCATATTATGGCCTGGGAAAAAATAGCTGAGAGTTTGCGAAGTAGTGAAGAAGAAGTGAAAACCGAGAAGATCTGCTGACAGGAGGATTCAGTAGGCATGCAGCCCCTCGTTACATGCGCCTTTCAATCGCAGCGCAGGAGCAGAGGCGTGCTGTCCCTGTGCACGCGCTGCCGACAGTAAACAAGTGAGTATTTCTGGAGCAGCTGCCTGTGTAAGAGGAGCAGTGCCTGTTGCTGTCCTGCAAAGTTATACTTTTTAGGAGTGTGCGTGCATCTTACACTTCTGAAACTGTCATTTCTTGCTCTGGTCACGCCAGGCTTCACTCAGCAAACCACTCCTCGGGGTCCATGTTTAAAGTTAAGATTTTTTTGTTGAGCTGGATCTGTAACAAGTACACGCTATACTTCACCTTTTATCAACATGACAACAATCACACTATACACACAAATTAATATAGTTTGCTTTATGTTCAGATCAATGTTATTCTTAGCAGAATGCAAGTCCAGACATGTTTTTACAGAGTTTGATTACACAATTCCAGTTCAGAGGTATTATGCTAAAACTCAGCTCTACTCCCCATATATTCGTTTGCCACGGTCATCTTTAGACTGTCGTAGTATCTTATGGTGTTGCTTCATGCAGTGCAATTAATATCCCACATCTGTTCTCTCATCTTTTCCTCCATAAGGATGTGTGCAGTAAGGGCTTTTATTTCGGTATCTTTAAAGTAATATGTGTGCACACATTTAGTGTTGGTTTGTTGTTACCGTAGGAGGTTGCATAGGCTGGTTCCCATGAAAGATCTCATTCCCGTTATTGCTGAAACTCTTACTGCATCCAGAGACTGAGTCCTGCAGTCTTTGCCAATAGGCTTCCTCCAAACAGATTTTAAGATAGACATGCCTTACTGATTCCTGAAGATTTGCATGTCTCATTGCCTGTGACTTATCTATGGAGAATTGGGTGTTTAATAACACTGTGACTGTACCAAATGATGGGTACTTACCCAGCCTTTACTACCTTTCCACGCTATTGTTCTCAGGATCCAGTAGGATAAATGAGCCTATATGATGAGCTCACATTTTTATTTTACATTATTTCTGTTACCCTGGGTACGTACTGGTGATTTGGCAGGAACACAAGGACCTGCAGGGACATGACTCCAAGTGACTTGTGTAATTTTATGATAACAGATAATCATAGAATCATAGAATATTTAGGGTTGGAAGGGACCTTAAGATCATCTAGTTCCAACCCCCCTGCCATAGGCAGGGACACCTCACACTAAACCATGCCACCCAAGGCTTCGTCTAACCTGGCCTTGAACACTGCCAGGGACGGAGCACTCACAACTTCCTTGGGCAACCCATTGCCAGCATCTCACCACCCTAACAGGAAAGAATTTCTTCCTTAGATCCAATCTAATGTTATGTGACAAACTGAAACCTGACATAGTTAAACCAAGTGCTCAAAACAGCTTAATTGCTCATCAGTTTATTTCATGTATTTCTTGAAGCTTTGGGTAATTTCTGATGATTTCTATTTAGAGCTAGAGAGGCAAAGTTTCTGGAAGTTCTGAAGCTTCAGGAAGCAGCATTCTTCCCCAGGGTTTTTCTTGTAGTTGTTTATTTTCTAATAACTAAAGTTTGAACTGTCAGTATGGCCTACTTACTTGTAACCAGGACAAATATTTTTTAAACTTCAAGAATGTGAATTGTACCATTTAGGTAGAAAAACAGGTGTATGTTTGTAGTGGAAATAGAGAAAAAACTAGTGTTCAATCCTGGATGGTTTAAGAATACATGAGATGCAAACTTTGCAAATAAAGTAGTATCTTTTAGCTACTTGTCTAGCTACCACCCCTTACCAAAAGCTTTGTGTTTGTATATGTGCTCTTTGGGTTCAAATAACGAAAATAGAGCTAGTATCTAATACTCAGCTTTACTCCATCCACATGTATGTGGAGATATTTTTGTATTGATAATGCTGTATGATATTAAGTCGTTTGGCCTGACGAATACAGGAATTTTAATAACAGAAACCTGCAAGTTTTCCAGTGAAGCAACATCATGTGAAAGCCATATTCTTAAAGAAAGAACATTGATCACTTGATGTTCAGGAGATACATCCTTTAAGAAAACACTCTAGAGGTTTTCTCACTGTTTCTTCCAAGAAACAGTAGCTTTTCTGCCTAGAAAATATTTCCTTTTAATTTTCCCAAAGCTTTCCAATTCTTTGCACAGCATCCACAGAAAAAGATATCATGTAGAAAACAGCTTCATATTCTGAAGTTTCCAGGTTTTCTCCCAGAACTTCAGACCTTTAAGCAGCCCGCAGGGGCCCAGCAGAAGTGCTGCACCTCCCATGTAGTTATCTGCAGACAGGATGTCAGTGGTTGGAGCATGTGGCAGCTATATGAGATGGCAAAGACCAACGGTGTTAGCTTGCTCTTCCCTTCACTTGCCTGGAATCTGCTGTGAAAATATTTCTGTATCCTGAAGACAATGTGACCATGCTTGGCTAGCACTCAGGATTCACTCAGATGAGAGATTTTTTTTTCATCATCCTTGTGAACCTGCTCAAAGTTTAAATCTGAATTTAAGCCTTGGGCGTGTTCAGATGTGTGCATTTGTTCACAAATGACATCTAAGAATGTCAGTGACTAAGTAGCTTTGTAGGTAGTGTCCAACAGAATTAAACTGTAGTTGACTTTTCTGCCTGTATCAGGGCTGTCCTTTGCATCCTTTGACACCCCCTTCATCTTTTTCACTGATATGTGAGAGAAGTTAAGGCTCAAACATGATGCAAGTAAATTGGGCTGCTCAGGACACACTCTGGCCAAGCACTGTTGAATGTGACATTGTAATCATTGCTTGGCTACTAATGTGTAAAACGTTTTTATCTTCCTTCCTTTATCTCATTAGTATTAACATCAGTATTAATATTATCTGTTAAAGGGGAAGAACCCATGACTGGGAAGAACATACGCAAACATCCTGCCCCTGAATGAGTGACTAAGATCACCAGCAAGCAGTCACCAGCAAGGGCTTTGCTGTCAGGGGTTAACCTGTGACCACTGACTGTATGTGTCCATAAGGGCTTGGGCTGTGCCCTGTGCTTTGAGGCAGTCTGTCAGGCAGAGAAGAGAACGTGTAACAACCGTCTGTGTCCTTGGGGAGTCCTGGACTCATCCTTGGGTTGAAATCTACCTTCAGTAAGTCAAATCTGGATGGGGATATCCCATCCTTCCTTCCTCTGGCTTACTGCCTGGAAAAATCCCAGAGCTCAGTGCCCTCTCAGCAGTGTGGGGTGCTGCAGGGGCTGGAAACTCCTTCTGGGTGGAAACTCTGTCACAGGGTAGGACACCTGGGGCTGCCATGGGGTTTCATGTCCAAAGGAGAAGCCTGTGTCATCTCACTGGGAATGGGATGGTCTGGGAATGGAGGATCTGTGCTGGGGACCTCACTTGAGATAGTCTACTCACCCCTGAGCTCTTACTCATGCCTGGGAACAACGGTGACCATACAGCTTTGTAGGTCACCTTGGAGTGTTGCGTTTACTAGAAAAAGTTAAGCTGGAATTTACTTTTTTGCCTGTGCTACGGTAGGCTGCCCTTTGAACTGCCTTCCAGTTTTGGGGGGGAATGTAGCAGCAGTGGTTAGTGCTGTGAGACTCAGCATTAATTTATTTCAGGAGAGAGAGGGTCTTCCAGATAATTCATAGAGCCTTGCAATGGAAAATTTCATTTTTCGCAGTGATGCAAGTTATTTTGTACATATCTAAGTTAAAGTAATATAAGTGAAAACTGTATTATTTTATTTTAAACTTTATTTTGAGGGTGGGGAGAGGATTATCAACATACATGAAAAATATGAATTGGTACCTGACAGTATTGAAAGAGCTAGAATATTTTACAGCGTCGCACATTGGAAACAAACACCAGGAATGAGAACATCGGTAGTTACATGAAGCATTCAGTTAAGTACAACTTTATCAAGATCTAAAACTGAGTCTGCTTTTTTCCTACAACTTATCTTACTGTGTCAGGACCATTTTGATCTATAACTGGGACTTGAATTGTGGGGCACAATAAATTTAAAATATAAGTCCCTACAGCTAAAGCTGAAGAGGTGCTTTAACATATTTCTATCCACTGTGAGGTGGCCCCACACACAGCAACAGAGACACTAAACCTCATTTCAATATTGGATGTTCTTTTAATACTGTGCATTTTTTAGCCTCAATGTTGTCTCAAACTGTCCTGGCGCATGTGCAACAAAAGGCTCATACAAGCAAATGCACCAAGATCAGGGCTACTCATTGTTAGAAACTTCTGCTTGTTGCTGATGCTAGACCACATCTGCTGGTGCTGGTATAAACAAGATGTCCAGATGCACAGAAATGGCCACAAAGACACAGGCAGTTTTGGGTTTATATGGCCATAAGGACCATGAAAATGAGCATGTTGATTCTTATATTCGGATGTTGACTGTCACTTGGGGTGAACCATTTTGGTTATCTGAAAGGATAACCAAAGGATTGTTTTGAGTGACTCTCATCAAAGATGTAAAGTTAATGTTCACAAGAAATCTCTAAAGTGTGCTCTCTGGAGAGCATACTTGAATTTACTCTTCGTCAAAACTGCCTGCTGCAATCAGTCATTGAAAGTTCACAAAGTTCCTGTGGCAGGACTTTTCCCTTGACTTTTATAAAACGTTTTTTTATTTTTATTTTTATTTTTTTTTGGGGGGGGGGGCAGTTTTGACTTAAGAAGTGTTCGTAAAATTAATTCCTTAACCAGTTTCACTCCGCTAGAGGTATTTGAGAGAACCCTGCTGCTTGATCATAATCTGTAGGGCTCTGCTTCCTTTAGTAGAATGACAGCAGCAAATTAGCAGAGGGAAAGCAAAGCTACTCAGGAGAGTGGAAGTGCACAGCTAAAGGATGAAGTTGAATTTGTGTAAAATGAAGGGAACCCTCTGGTCCAGGACACCCATGATTATACCATGCTCACCATTCAGTTAGTGAGTTGGCTAAGCTGGCCATTCAGCTGGAGAGAGCTTGAAGCACATACATGTCTTGAGACACCAAGAAATTGTATTATGTATCATGGATAGCACATGCAGGATTATAGACCAGGAGCTATCCTGTAGAAGGGTGGATTTGACAAGTGAACTGAAAAGAGTTTCAGAGACCCTGGACAGATACAATGATACACAAATAGAAGTTCATGGGGACATTGCTCCATCATTATGTAATGGAATCAGTAGCTGTCTATAATTGTCCAGCTGGACTACTTAAATGAACTAAATGAGTAATTGAACCTGTCTCATATTGTAACCTTTTTTCATCTGGGCTTTTTTTCAGTGATCTATGCAATGTCATCTTGGTTAATTTTAGTTGACATTTTCCCCTTAAAGGTATTTACCAACACGGTGTCTTCAGCCTGATGTAGTACAGGAAGCTGGGGCTACAGGATGTCTCTCCAGGCTGAATGCTCTCCTGTCGATGGGATCAAATTTTATGTAGCTGCACTAATCTGCCTATCATCAGAAACAGCCAAAGAAAAAATGCACAAATGTAAACATAAAAGAGAACTCACATAATTTGCATACTTGTCATAGTTTCCCATAAATCAGCCTAAATGCTGGCGAGCTTCTTCCTTTTGACACAATCTGGAGGCTGGCTTCACTTTTTGACATCTTATCTTCTTACAAGATACTGTATATTAGTAAAGTTAATTGACTAATTTTCATCACTAGGAGTGCAAGTAAATAATTCCATCTATTCCTACCTAGGCTTCTGTTTACAGTCCAGGGGTGCCAAGCATTCAGACTANCCTTTTTGACATCTTATCTTCTTACAAGATACTGTATATTAGTAAAGTTAATTGACTAATCATTTTCATCACTAGGAGTGCAAGTAAATAATTCCATCTATTCCTACCTAGGCTTCTGTTTACAGTCCAGGGGTGCCAAGCATTCAGACTAAATGAAAATATACCCTCTAGTAACCATGCACGGCATCCCCCATAACAAGCTGCAGAAACTCTCTGAAGCATTGCTGTTATGTTGTGGGGAATCCTGAGAATCTTAGGCTTAACTCACCATGCCAGCCAGCCTCCTGCAGGGCTGGCTAGGCAGAGGCTGGGGTGGTGGGTAGGATGCATCTGGGCAGACCTGTGCTAGAGTATGGGCATCTGTCATTTTTAGGGAAAGGGAGCAGGTCTGCAAGTAATGTAATAGTGGTGGCTGGGAATGTGCATGAGATGGTGTCACAACACATGCTTCAATTAGATGAGAGGAGTGCAGGGTTACCTAATAGCTGATGTTTTCCATCTTTCGACTGTCCCCATGCAATAAGCCATAAATATTTTGTTTCTTTGACCAGCTTTTCCTAATGGTGGGTAAGGGAAATTTGCTGCTCTTTCTTCCTTCCCTATCTTTGCTAGCTTGTGAATTAGAGAGAAGCTACTGTGAATTAGACTTCAGCTGTACTTGTGGTTTCAGTGACAAGATTTTGGCAGAGGTGACTGTTGGTAGTCCTGAACTGCTTCTTTAATTTGTGATGAAGATTTTCTAGGTGGTCTAGGGACAAGTTGTCAGGTTGCTAGCTTCCTATTTGTCCCCCCAGGAATACAGAACCAGGGTTTTTTTGCAGCGTATCTCAGAATTAGTTAGGGATTGTTTCATATCTCCAGACTGCCTGTATGGTTTGCTGTGTTCTGTTTCTTTGTGCAAAATGTTATGTTATCTAGAAAAGTGTCTCAGGTTTTTTTTGGGCACTGTGTGTCTAAAAGATACAGCATGGACACTGCTGCTGATTCCTACCACACTGACTCATTTGTGTGATGTGCTGTAGAAAATTTTCCCTTCAAGCCTCCCCATCCTGGTTAGAGGTGAGCGGGGTCCTGTGTTGGCTGATGTATTTCCCTGCTTGCTTTGCTCCTGGTTCTCTGCTGCTACTTCTGCCATCAACGGTATTAAGTGGTGATGGGGTGTTTTGCCATGCACAAACGGTGGTTTGAGACCACCAACTCATTTTCCCTGCTGGTCTGCAGCCATGAGAAGCAGCAACTGCTGACAGCCACCAAGGCTGGCCATGCTTATGCCCAGCATTTACAGGTGAAAGGCTTACACTGAAATGCTGGGATCAGAACAGTTCATTCCCTGCCAGAATGTGCCAGCCTGTCTGTTATCAACAGCTTTGGCCTAATTCTCTTGTGTTAACCAAACTAAACCCTACCTTTTCTGCTCATTAGATCACAAGAAGTGATACCAGCTAATTGCTTTTGCACAAAATGAACTTTAAAGAACAGCTTTTTTAGGTTTAAAAAGCTGAATTGTAATTGAGAAACTGACATAACATGCTTAAGTATCCATATATTAATTTTCACTTAAGGAAGAGCTTTCTTAAACACTTAATTAATAACAGTCAACCTAAGTTAAACTTAGCTAGTAACACTTAGTTAACCTAAATTCTTAGTTAAATTTTTCTAGTAATGAAGATCTTAGTACACAGAACCAGGGGACTTGCAGGTTTAGGATGTATTTCACTAACTAAAAAGGCCACTTATGCTTTAAAAAATAATAAGTGATTCCAATGTATGTTATTTCATACTTGTAGCATGTTCCCATTTCCAAAAAGCTCTCATATTAATTTCTCAGAGTAAGTTCTGTTGACATCTTTGTGTGTTTTGCTTATGGATGGTCTTAGTCTGTGAGATTTTTATTACTCTTCATTTTAGGATGCAATAGATCTTTTTTGTGGCTATATCAAAACACAGTCTTATATGTAAATCATATTTACTTTAGTTGTCCTCTGAGCAGGGTTGCATAAAAGGTGTGGGGGAGCAAGCTAAACGTAACATTTAATGGAAAGTCCATTCAAACCCTCTAGCAACTGGAACTAATGGGGACAGACAGGGTTGTGAAATGTGAGCTTACAAGATCTCCATTGAGAGATATTCATTCCACTTTGTCTTTCAGGCCTTACTTCACAGAGACATTGGGTCCTTTTCTCAAAATCAGTTCAGATATTTAAGAACAAGAGCAGGACCATAGTGATCTATTTCTAAAGAAAGAAGTTTCTTCAAACCCAAGAAATCTTTCCAAATAGAGGTAGTGTTTCTAGCAGTGCTTTAGGCTGCTAGGCTGTTGCTTTCTGAGGTAGCATGTTGCTTCTTTTTTCTACCCAATGCAGTGAATGGGTCTCTGACTGTGATTTGATTCCCACAGAAAACAAAGCACCCTTTTTTTAAATGGTTCCTTGATGACATGAGCTTTAACAATAGAAGTTGGTTGCATTAGATTTGGTAACAGTTTACCCTTACACGACCCTTAGGGATACAGCAGGTGTTAACAGAGTAACAGCATCTTGGACAGAGCTTTATGTAGAAAGACAGCACAGACAACTATAGCTGATGAAAGAGAGGATATTTTAACAAAGGAAAGTACCTGCCTATGACCATATGCTGCAAGTATATGGTCATAAATATTCTGAACTGTTTCTGTATTAGACACTGAACACTGCATCATCTGAACACTTTGAACATCTGAACATCTGTGAACATCTGAGCATTGTTTTGCAGAAATTAAGTAGAGATGATTCTGTATGGTTTTCCGGGTCATAATTTGAATTTTGGTGTAGTCAACCTCTTTTAAAAACTGTAAATATTCTTTATTACTTTGCTAGTATCAGACTCACTTTGCCTGAAGCTCAGTATGCAACAGAGCCAGCCTAATTCACATTATTGAGTACCTTGTGCCTTCATACACAGAGGATCCTGAATACACCGGACAAAGTAGACTCAGAAAGTATACAGAACAAAGGGATCCCTCTGACTGGGGAAAGAAAATCTTTTGACTTCAGGGTGGTGAAGGGAAAGGAGAAGGAGTGGGGGAAAAAAAAATAAAGGAGATGGTCCGTTGAAACAGCAATGAAGAACTTCAGACATCGCTGAGTAAACACTAAGGAGAAGTGCAGTCTCCTGGGATGCCATGAGGATTTAGTCAACTGGATCCTGTGCTTGCCTCTGGGTAATGAAGCATTCCAGGTAAACTGCTCTGCATAAATAAGATTTGTTACTTTCTTGGCCACCCAGGTGGCTGGAACATGGCTGGCATGGTAATAAGAAAGCCTTCCGGACCTAGTTGTGTGTACAGCACCTTTGATATTTATGTTGTATCCTCCTAATTACATCATCCCTGATTGCAAGTATTAGGGAAAAAAGAAGGAGTAGAGAAAAATATGGTATGCCAGCAAAGGAATTTTCATGATGAAAAACGCTTCTGTAAGACTGTTTTTTAGTGGCTAAGCTGCTTCAGTGACTACAAGTGAAAGCAGGGAATGGGGTATACTAGGACATCTTAAGACCTAAGGACATTGCAAGCTGTGCTGGGGAAGCTGGAGGCATCTATAGCTGTGGTGTCTAGAAGAACACTTGCAGCCTGCATTGAGATCAAAAACAGTGTCATTGTTTCATTGCATTTATAGCAAGGAAAAATGTTTAAGAAAAGAAAGAAAATTTCCTTTGAATCAGAAGTAGTACTGTTCTTGTCTCCCCAGTAAAATGCTCATCCAACTAGAGATGGAGAAGAAGATTAAGCATGGACAACTGTATGTTTTCACTTTTGTACAACAAGCTTTAATCAACATGCCACAGTATACAAAGATTATATCAGCATATAGTTAGAAAGTGGCATACAGCTGCAAAATAGTTCAGACACTCTTTTGCCTGACATGGACTTTAAATTGTATTAGTGTTTTCACCAAACCAGATCCTATGTCTGTGAACATCTTTTCTTAAAAATACTGTGCCCTTCCAAAATAAAAGCTCTCGCTCTTCCAGTAGCAAATCTATGCTATTGCTAAAAATACAAAAGAGGTGGAATCTCTCCTTTCATGCAAAATTTAGTGCAATCTTTACAAAGGTGTCAGGATCATAATGAAATCTTTTATGTGACTGCAACAATGTGTGTGCTGCATAGAATTAATTATCAAGAAGTAAAATGCATGGGTGATGTCAGCCTGGAAATATCTAATCAAGATGTCTGCTGGTAGGTTACCTTCCAAAGTGTAACCTACTTAACCTGTAACATAATGAGGATAACTGTAAAGCCTCAAATATCTTCCCAGAAACTCTGGCTATTGTTTGGGGATTATTTATGTTTATCTGGTTTGCAACATGCAGTGCTCTCACCTGCCTGGATTGTTTACTGTTGACTCATAACTGTGATCAGCTCCAGCAAAAATGAGCTATTATTAGTGTGCTTTTTTAGTTAATTTGCCCAGAACTTAATTTTGGCTGTTTAAGAAAGCAATCCAAACCAAATTTCACATCCCTGCCACCCCTTTCCCTGAACATGAGATAAAGAAGGGCTCACTGAGTACTGGAAGTGTAGAGTTCAGTCCTGCTCTGCTTAACAACTCAACAGGTAAATTATGGAGCTGCACCTGAAAGGACTCTGTGTGCTCCACTGTCCCAAGAGATATCTGTGGGTGATCCTCCTGGCTATGCATTTGTGAGAACTAGTTAACTGACTATTCTCTTGTGTGTTTTCACTAATTTGATCCTGTCAGATTTTCCTGTAAATCTGTAAATCCTGTAAAATTTACAAAATTTTAACTGGTTAGATTCACATTTTGCTAAGTAATTTGGCAGCACAAGTCTAGAGAAAGTCAAAGACACTTGTCCTTCCACTTTACTTAAGGATATAGCATCTATTAAGTGCACATGCAAGAGAAAACTACACATCCAGCTGCAATGGTTATTAAATATTCCAATTTAATAACCATTCATTTTGCTTTTATCTGATAATTGGATTATAATGGATAATACTAGCCCTGGTGATATAATTAATGGGCAGATGGATATTATCTGGAGAAGGCATTTATGCTTGAAAAAAGACTGTTGAAGAACCTTGGATTGGTATGTATTATGTACAAACTTTGATCTTCTTGTCATCACCACCAAATGTTTCAGTAAC
Source organism: Agapornis roseicollis (assembly GCA_002631895.1). NCBI lineage: Eukaryota > Metazoa > Chordata > Aves > Psittaciformes > Psittacidae > Agapornis > Agapornis roseicollis. Next base: position 60,522 of record NDXB01019401.1, read on the forward strand.
TTGGAGAGAGAGTTGAGACTTTATACTTAATGTTCTCTGTATGTTTGACTCTGTTTATTGCTGCAGGGTCAAAAACATTTACAAGAAGCTGTTTCAGATGAGTTATCAAACCCCAGTCTATTTTCCTTTTTCTGAATGTAACACACACAGAGAAAGCAGTTGAAACAGTGCAAAGATAATAAAAAAACCCAAACAAAAACCAAAACAACAAAACAAACAAAACCCACCACCACCAAAAAAAAAAAAAAACCACCACCAAAAAAAAAAAAAAACCACCACCAAAAAAAAAAAAAAACCACCACCAAAAAAAAAAAAAAACCACCACCAAAAAAAAAAAAAAACCACCACCAAAAAAAAAAAAAAACCACCACCAAAAAAAAAAAAAAACCACCACCAAAAAAAAAAAAAAACAACAAAACAAACAAAACCCACCACCACAAAAAAAAAAAAAAAAAAACAAAAACCACAACAACACAAAACCAAACCAAACAAAAACCCCACCAACAAAAAGTCCTCCAGAAAACAACCCAAAAAGTCTTTCTGGGACAGACTGATTGGGCGAAATTGGCAAATTACAGATATCTCAGATTGTATATGGTCACCACCTTGCAGACTGTATTGTTGCTCTGAGGCAGCCTGTAGTACCTCTTTGACGTGCCTGGGAATGTAATTTTTCCAAGGTAATTTTTTTCCTAGTCACCTATCAAGAAATTACAGTCATCCAGCTGGTCAATAGAATTCTTAATTGCGTTGTAGCAGAGAAAACACCAAAGAGGGTGGCATCAACTTAGAACAACTGCACAGGCACAGTGGCTTTCTCAGGCCTAGTCTGTAGTGCACTGATTAAGAAAGGATCTATTGTATTGGAAAGGTGTTTACAGTCTAAATGAATGAAATAGGATATGGATAATTAGGATGGCCATATTACTGGAAAAGAAATGGAGCAAGATCCTAATTCCATTTGAAGCTAATTAGGTGGCCTGTCACTTTGATAAGATGTTTGGGCTCACAGAATCTGCTTTGTTAAGGTATTTCTTCTTTAATTGGCCTGTCAATTACAATTTGCTATGAAATGGTGCATACTGCTTACAGCCGGTTTTCAGTCTGTCTCACAAAACAGGTCCCACAAAGAGTGTTTTCTTTTTTGACAAGAAAAAAGAAGCATTAAAATGCATACTGGTTGTTATTCTTCTGGTTTGTTTTAACTGTTTTTGCTATTCACTTTGACACTTTCAGGACTAAGCAACTAAAGTCTTCCACAACTGCAAAGGTAGGAGTTATATTCACGATGCAAGTTGCAATGGAAGAATTAGATGTAAATTGAACATAGTACATGGAACAGAGTTGCCCTTTCCTGGGGTGATGAGCTGAGAATCCTAAAACTGAATGAGAGAAGCAGCAGAATAGATGCCTTACTGGAACAAGGCATTTTTGACATCATTAAGGGTTAGCTGACAAACTGAAAATTAGCAGATACTTTTTAGAGGGAGCATGGAAATAATCAAGCATGAAATAGCAGTCTATTGACCTCTGGTAACTTGACATCTTGATTTAGGCAATTGCATTGCAAGCTTGACAAACAACGCCAGTGATACTGGACTTTTTATGATAGTTTGCTAGTTACTCAGATGAGGAATGGTCACCATGTGACAAAACATTAACAGCTGACTCAAAGGCACACTTGGTCAAAGCAAAAGCAAGTGTTTTCCATATTGATATCATTTGTTTCTGATTTCCTGGCTGAGAAAAACAGCTCAGCTAAATACAAGGGTGCTGTAAGTTCTTGCTGAAGGGCAGTTATTGTTTGGGAAGCAAAGACCAAGAGGAATTGCTTTGAACTTACTCCACTGACAAAACCAATAGTGCTAACCACTACATGAATTTAATTCTTGTGTTCTGAGTATGCAGTGTCTGTATTCTCACAGAGTTGGCAGTAGCCAGTATCTAGTTCCTGTTCTTGTCCTTTCCTTTTGCACCGTTGTCATGGTTTAAACCCAACCAACCACGCAGCTCGTTCACTCACTCAACCCCCCTTTCTTGCCCTCCCCTGCTTCCAGAGAGATGGGGGGAGAATCAAAAGAATGCAACTTCCACAGGTTGAGATAAGAACAGTTTAGTAACTAAGGTATAACACAAATCACTGCTGCTACCACCAATAATAATAATGATACAGGAAAAGAATACAGCATCCCATCAACCACAACAGATAACTCACGACACCCCACCAACCGAGTGCTGACCGACCACCTCTTCCAACCACCCCGAGAGAGCTAGGCCTTCCGGATCACCCCCAGTTACATCCTGGGCATGACGTGCTATGGTATGGAATACCTCTTTGGTCAGTTTGGTCCTGTCAGTACCATCCTGTCCCTCCTTCCTCCCAGCTTCCTCTCCTCCCCGGCAGAGCATGAGGCTCACAAAGTCCTTGGTCAGGGCAAACATCGCTCAGCAACAACCAAAAACATCGGCCTTATCAGCCTTGTTCCCGGGCTACATCAAAACACAGCTACTAAAGAGAAGAAAAACTGACTGCAACTGCTGAACCCAGGACAACCGTTCAGGTATTATGAAGGAGTTATTTTTAAAAAGACTTCTGTATGGAAATCACCCTTTCTCTTTTTCCCATGACAGACCAAGCTGGAGAGGGCAGGAGCAGAACTTCAGGTCTGTGTGTAATTAAATGCATGCCATAAATCCACACAATTCACTCAGGTGTGTTATGGATGTGGATGTCAAAACCTAAGTCACTATTGGAGTTTAGTAACTCTTGTACTATTTTAAGTTTCTAGCTACTCCCAGTCCTGTTTCTCTACTCTAAGGAACTTACAAACAAAATGTCCTGATCTGAGGAGGTGTGCAGCACACTTTGCAAAACACCATTTTGAAAACACTTACCCCATCTCAGGTCAGAATGAAGAACAGTTTACTTCAAGATTTTTTCCAAAGTTTGGAGTAGGCAGAGAAGTAGTCATTTCCTCTCTGTATTTCCTCTCCATTTTACTTAAGGCCAGATTCTATTAACACATATTCAGCAACTTTCCTCTGCAACAAAATGTTGCTATGGCTGTGGCCTTTGATTCATTTTCAGACTAAGTAGTTCAGCTGGAAAAAGACCCACAACAATCAACAGTCCAACAGCCACAAAGTGAAGTGGCTGCAGTCACAAAGGAGAATGGTGACCACATTACAATCACAGATGCCCAGTGTCTGGTGCCACCACCAAGCATGGTCATTAAAAGCTTGTCTCTTTAGTGCTATGTCTAGTGGTGTGACTTAAAATTTGATTTGGGTAAGAGAATTAAAAAAGCTAAATAAAATGATGACTCAAAATGCTACAAGTTCATCAACCCCTTGAATAGCTGTTTACACTCTTTTACTATAAATTGGTACCTCATGGCTTCTTTGTATAAGATGGTGAGCTAGTCTAGAGGGATGACCCAGTTATTTTTAAAGCCCACTTATGTCAATGCTTGCAACATGGTCCTGTGACCATGTTGGCCACCATTATTTCAGGGTGAGGTCAGTCTTTTTCTTTACTCGGGCCGCTTGCCAGCTTCTCAACACCTGCCTTGAAAGTGACAGCTCTATGGGTGTCCTCATAAATTAAAAATCATGTGCCTCTGCCCTGATGCCCTGGGACAAGCACAAAGTTAGAAACTGTCCTGTAACCCAAGCCCTGGGCCTGCTGCACGGGACAGCTGAGCAGCAGGCAGCGAGCCACAGCAGCGGGGGGCTGGCTACACCGCAGACCCTGAGCAGCACCCAGGCTGGGGTGGTGGAAACTCTGTGTGCGCTGGTGCCAGCGGGCATGTGAGAGCCAGGGCTGGTCCCCAAGTAAGGTGTCCTCCTGCATGGGGAAGGGTAGAGAAGCTGTCGTGGTTTAAACCCACGCAGCTCGTTCACTCATTCAACCCCCCTGGCTTGCCCTCCC
>NDXB01019402.1:13456-28847 GCA_002631895.1 Agapornis roseicollis
AAAAAAAAAAAAAAAAAACCACCAAAAACAAAACCAAAAGAGTGCAGCATTGTGAATGGATAGCTTTCTAAATATTTTTTCAAGAATTACTGATATTTATTTTTTTATGACAAGTTGTGCTCTCAGTCTAAGTTGGTGCCTCCTTTCACCTTGTAGGAAAGCTATATATTAATATGATTCTTTGCAGAAATCCTTCAAATCTGAAAGACTGAAAAAAGTTCTGTTGGGTGAGAACAAGCTACATATGTTATTTGTAATGACAGTATGTTCTTTTAGAAAGGAGGTAACCATCTGTGTAGCAAGGAAGCTGTTAGTCCTCAACCTTTGTAGGTGATTTTCCAGTCAATGTTTCTTAATTGTGTCCATAACTCTGCAAAAAGTTGGAAACATATTGCAGGTGGCTATGCTCTGTTATACCAACAAGCACACACATGCGCGCGCATGTGCACACACACACTGTCATTTTAAAATGCTGTTCCAAATATATAGTGCCTGTGAAGACCTTGTCTATTATCTGTAGTACAATTAACAGAGCTGTTTTACATGATGGTATATGGTAAATGCCAACAAATTCTGACCATTAAAAAAGATAATCCAAGCACTGACCTCTTTCACATGATGAAATCTGTGTCCTGGAACAAGTGCCCCTGGGATAAATTTTTGCCACTTACTTAGCCATGCGTGGAGTTATCTCTTCCTTCAAATTTTTGTAGAGAGAATTTGATTGAAGTTTTTACATGGGAAATTTTATTTTAAAAATGCAAACTCAAAGTGTATTTTATACAATCTCAGTGTAGTTGCCTGCTACATACTTAGCAGGGAGCCCTGATCTCTGTATCGTTTGGGTAAGCTGATGTGTACACCCATTGCTTCATGTCTTGTATGAGTTGAATGGTCACCAAGCATTTTGGATTTACAATTTTCCCAACAAAAATATGCATGTATAGATTGAGTAAAATATTTGAAGTTTTGATCCAAATTCTGAAAAATTAGTTTTATACCTATGAATGAGGATAGGTTATAATATATCAAGAAAATCAGAATCTCTGTTCAGTGAGCATTTACAGTAGCATCCAGCAAACCACAAAGGCCTAGAGATGAGGAAGAAAATCTGATTTTTTATTGAATTCTCCTAATTCTTGCTGACTCATGACTTGCAAATTGTCACTCAAGCTGTGGCATTACTACATGCTTTTTAAAAACATCTGCCTTTTCATTGCAGGTCATATATGAAACAATAGCTATTTTCTATACTTGGGCACTTTACTCTTCACCTTTATACTCCATTAACCAAGAGTATTCCCTAGACCCAAAATATTTTCATAATATGGTTCTAGTGGGACAGTAGACTGCTACTGTCCTTGGACTGCAGTACATTGAAAGAACAGAGGATATGCTGCTACAAAATCGCCTGGAAAGCCAGAGAAAACTATGATCCCAATACTCTTCATTCTTTCTTTTCTGATCTATGAATCTCAGAATTAAATTAGTAGAAGTCTCACAAGAATAATTTCTAAGCTGCAACCTTCATTTGTTTTCTTATTTCCTGTAAATACACAATTATGATGTATGACAAGGATCATAATTCTAACACAGAAAACAAAATCCTTTAGAAATGCATCTCAAAGATTTTAATACCACTTTACTCATTAACAACATGCTATTAAACTGTTACTTTTAGTTCTCCATAAGAAACCACCATGTCAGATGAAATGAATTAGTTTTTTAATGAAAAAACAATGACACTGATTAAGACTACACTAGGCAATTGTGTGATACTCCCATGCCAAAATACTCACAGCACAACCCTTCTGCAGTTGAGTGCTCAAATATTTCTTTATCTGTTTCCACTGAAATCACAAGACATTAAAAGCATTTCTATTCTCTTTTGTTTAATTTTTCTCTGTAAATAATCCTGGCAGTGGACAAACACACATGCATCTCAACATGAGGAAGCAGGGACTACCAGAACAGAAAGCAAATATGTAGCATAAAAACCCCAGTGCTCAAACTGTTCCTACCAATGAATGCAGACCAGCTTTATATACTACTGGATCCATAAAGGACCAAAGCAGTAAATGTAAGAACCTTGTTATATAGAGGTCAACTTTAACTACCAGTAGAGGAACTGCTGGTTCAATCCAAAGTGAGACAACAGTAAAAGGCAATGCAAAGGAATGAAAATAGAGGTCCACACCTCTTGGCTTGAGGGGATAGATGTTGGGGAGGGGGGTGTTGGTTGTTTTGGGTTCTTTTCTTTTTGTTTGTTTTGGTTTCACTCACATGTTTTTAAACACCAAACATGATATGTAGCTATATTAACATGAGCACTGAAAGTCAGAGGTACAAGAGAGATATTTACGTGTTTGTCACTCGGCAACATTGGAGCACTGAAGGGACCTATTTGCCATTAAAAAAACATAGCTGCAAACTCTCTTATTGCTTTAAATGCAACAAACAGCAAACAGGAAGGGAGAAAGAGGAGCAGAAATGCAGTTGGAAAATGTTTGACAAAGTTAGGAATATCTGAAGTCACCTAACTGTTAATGCATTTTGTTTGAACAGGAAAGTGAAAAAATCATGGACTAGGTGACTTGATCTGAAATGTAATCAAATTAAATGTGTTCTTCACTTTAGAACAGTGCATTGTCAAATGATTACATCTCAGTATCAAGTGAAAAAGGATTACTTTCATATCTAGAAGGGAAAAAGCATGTGGAGAAAGTAATCCACAGTCCTGCAGAATTTAATAGAAGTCGTCTGTGCTAGGAAAAATGGCAGCAGGACAGACTTCGTAACAGCATCATCTTGCTGTAATTGGTGCAAGGTCTTGCTTGCAACCCTAATTCTGTTCTGAAGTGGTAGCCTTACAGTATGTGAACTGAGCTGTGCAAGGTATGAATTATCTTCTAAGGGCACTGCACATGGCCGAGTAGTTTCAAGAGCTGCTTTTAGAGTTAATTTGTATTACAGTGGGTTGCTCAAGGGACTACAGCTGCAAGTTATCCAGGGTCCTGCAGTTCTCTGAAAGGACCTTCATCTCCTTGAAGGTCCATAAAGTGCACTAGTCCGGATGGCAGTGATGGACACTGTTCAGGAAAGGTATCATCAGGACATACCTCAACTGATGACTGAACACAGCACACATGGCAAAGAGGGGAAGCTGACATGAGGACTTGTAAGCATCTGGGGTGTTTGTTTGTTTGTTTCGTCTGGGTTTTTTAGTTCCTCCTTTTGCTCAATGTAGACATTGTAAAACCGGAATGTTTTACTCAGTTGCATGCTGGCCAGCTGTCATTTTTAATACTCATTGCAAAGGTTCGTGAAGAGAGGTGTGTTGTTTTGGTAAACTTTTGTTTTCAATAACACATGTACATTGTAGTATACTTTATGATTTCTTGTCCAATAAATAGAACTGCTATCTCTATGTTTCATGTCTAATTTTGAAGAGTAGAGCCATACCTGTATCAAGGCTCTCTCAATTGGGTGGGCTTTTTGTTCATTTAGTAGAAATAATGCATGATTCCTTTTGCAGTGATGGTTTGAGGGACAAAAAATTTCTTAATTTTATAATATGTATTACAATCTTCTAAACACAAGTAAAAATGTACCGTGATTTATTTATATAAATCTAGTCTGAACAAATAAGTTTTGATCTAAATAAAAACTCTGCAAGAAATTGTGCAATTGTAATTTATTATTATTTTGCATTTAAAATATTAAAGTTCAAATCATTAGTCAGAAAGCCAGCAAACACTTTGGAAATGTTTTAACTCATTTTTTCTCCATAGATGTTGTGATTTGATAAAATAAATGAGACCAGAGAGACAAAGCCATTAACATGAGAGTTACTTGACAGTACTTAAACATAACTGGGGGGGTTGAGTACTGAAATCTCCTCTTGTTTCATCCCAGAGCCACAATCATCATTGCAGAATAATTTTTAAAGATACCAAACATGAATCTCATATATACTTAAGAAAATCAAGATGCTACAGAAGTGCTTCTACCAAGTGACAGTGTGTTAAATTACCAAAATTAGCATTTAGCATAGCAGGCTAGCAAAGTTAGCAATCTTCTTGTCAACACCTGACATACAGCTCAGGGAAATTCCCAGTGGTCCCCTGGCAGAGCTCAGAAATAAATGGAAAAGAGAGCACAAATGTATCTGGTCTAACCACACAAACCACACCTAGAATTGTGATACCCTTGTCCTTTTTTCAGGACATATCTGTCAGCAAGGGTTCTACATGTGTGTGACATCTGATTAAGATTGTCTCTTTAGGGATATACTCAGTCTCTTTTCATTTGGAAGATATGGCCTAGCACATTAATAAAGGGCAGCTGGCATACAAAATGTGGCACAAAATGATTTCATGAAACTAAGAATTGAATATAGTTCTGTTCATTTCTTGGAACTATTTGATATTGCAGACACATGGAAAAGAAACAAGAACAGGCCAGTAGTCCTGAAGTTGATGTTATCCTTAATAATGGTAGCACCTTCAGGTCCTACATAGATTCCTGTTTTTCTGCATTACATACAGATACCTGTACATGGTGCTCCAGACAGCTGGTGGAAGACTAACAAAGGATAAATGTAAACAAAGGATAAATGTATAAGCATTTCATCCCTGGCAAGGAATGTAGTGCCAATTATCCTTCTCTGTCCCATAAGCTACTGAAAGAGTAGCTATAACACTACTACAGCAAAGGAGATGTATGAACTTCAAAACTGTTTTTAATGTATTTCAAAAATAGTTTTGCATGTTTCTATTTCTTTGTTAAAAAGCAAGCAATACCCTTTCCTCTGTCAAAAGAGGTCCATATGTCTCCTTTCAAGACATTTTTCCTGCATAATCATCCTATATGTCTTTATACATAGCCTACAGACTTGAAACAAAACTCCAGTAAAACTGGGACAGCTGAGGAACTGATTGCAACAGCCTGTTAATGAACTGAAAGTGAAAAGCCAAAGGTTGAGAATCCTCACTGAGAAAGCCTAATCGATATCAAATAATGTATCTCACATAACATTAAACCTGAGAAGCCAGTATCCAGTGAGATGAAAATTAAGGGAGACACCTTGTTAATAATAAGCTTTACTAGCAGCTGACTGTGACTTTCCACAGGGGAATGCCTGGTGAGAGTATGCAACAAAGCCTAAAACGTTCCTGAAGTGACAGGCGTGCGAGTGCACAGTGGTGTCCTTGAAGAGCCCAAGACAAAGTAAAAAATCAGTAACTTAGAAAGCAGAGATGCAGAGCAGGCTGAGCCTCCACATCTAAAGACATGATCTGGTTGGCAAACTTTGTGACTCCAAAAGTAACCTTTCCAGGGAAGGAAATCACTAGTGTTTTGTACCACAAACTAATTGCATTCATGTCTGACAATATTATCACTAAAATTTGTCATGGTGCATCCTGACAGAGTGTTCTCTATGGAAGCAACATGAAAGTTTTTATAAGCCTTGTATAAATTCTAAGCAAAACAGAAAACCACCTCGCTTTCCTGAAACAGTAGATTGATCGGGGTTGAATTTTTCCCCTGCATGGGTTGTGCAAATAGAAGTTCCAACACTCATAACGGAGACCTAAAATTGCCCCTTAGTAGTGATAAGAACAAAATATTTCAAGTCACCATTTTTATCACCCTGATCAGTATTCTCATACTGCTATTTAAACACCACCAAATAATTTACTGGCTATATCTTCTCCAGATTAATTAACCACATCATCCAAAAGGCCATGGCCTGAAACCACTTAATAATTAGCAAATAACTGGTAGTGAATTTATGCTCCAATACAAGCTCAAGTAGGAAAAGCTGTAAATTTCCATAATGTAAAATGAGCCTCTACAATATGGTTCAAAGACACTAAAGAGAGCAGCTTTAATATTAAAGAATCATTTTTAAGTGTGAGAAATGTTAATAAGCCTTACTCAGAAAAAAAAAAATGGTATATTTTTGGTCAGTTAATAAAATAAGTTTAGGCCATCATGAATGGTAAATGACTTCCTTAAGTGGTACTATGCCTCAAAGGTAGCAGAAACCTATTGTACACCTGGGAGGGTGATTATACCCAGTTAAGTACCACACAGTGCTAGAAACAGAAACTGGGAACAAACATTTTACTACTTCAGATGGTTTTCTTGCTATTGGTAGTAGGAGCTAAGGTTTTCTGTCATATTTTCCCAAATTAATGCATTTCTTGCCTTTTTATCCAGTTGTTTGTAAATGTTTCAAGACTTCTTCCTTTTCTACACTACTTGAACTACTTGAAAAGTTAAAGTGGATTGAAACAGGAGAAATTCTCAGTATGACACTGAAGCTGAATCTCCTCTTGGTAAGAAAGAGCAGGAAGTTGTTTCCTCCTACTCTTATTTTAGATCCACATTAAATCAAAATTGTTCCAAACACTGTCAAACAAGCTCACTCAAAAAGAAAAAGAAATTCCTTCCTTTCATCAGGAGCATCTTTAGGTGTGGCTCTGCTGAACCACTTTATTGTTTCCTCCGATCTGAGACTTGCGGTGCCATTCTCCCTCTCACTTTTCTGCTATCACCTTGCTAAGGCAGAATAGCACATATCAGCTAAACCTTCAAAAGCTCTGGAGCTTTTCAAACAAGATCTAAGATGTTTTGCCTTTTAAATTCTATTGGAAGTAGAACTAACATCTAAGTTTCATCTATGTGTCTCCCTAACAGATTTTCATTTTAATTGTCCACTGGTTTTACTGTGGGTTTTCTCCACTTCTGATAGCTGCCTTCTCTTCCCTCATCACCTTTCCCTCAGTGACTTTTACTAGACAGATTACTTCAGTCATTTTCATTCTTTGTATACAAGAAAACTTTCCCTCAGCACATTGATTTCTCCTGCAGTTTTCCCAGTAAGACCAGGCCTAACAGCCAAGGCTGGTAATGAGCTGTTTTAGCCTTTACTCACGTGTTGTCTGCTATTACCTCTCAGAAATAACATTTTCATTAGAAATATTGTATTTTGTCTTCACATAATAGATCAAAAATGCAGGGACATAAGGGCTGCTACAGAATGTCATAACATGGTAGAATACATTGCCAGATTGCAATTTAGTTAGCTAATAACAGTAATAGCCATGCCTAAAACACTTCTGATGAATGCTGCAACATTGAAGGTGATAGCAAATCATAAAATCAATAGCTACTCATATCTGCTCCTAAGGACATCAAACATTTGTCAGTAATATGAATTTTAAAAAAAGTACATTTATGAAATATTTCAGGCCATGACATAGCCTGAAATGTAAGAGCATTCTGACACTTGTCCAAAGTAATGTTCAGGAGCACAGAGAGCAAATGCACAGGCAAGAGAACTGTGTTTAGAAAAGGTGTTATCTACCATAGGATTCAGGTGAACTGACATCATACTTATGCTATCCAACAGCCCAAATAACAACAGTTAATTAATAAATACCTTCTGGAAGTTTTATTTAAGCCAAATGCACAGCAATCTTCTAATACTACTGGCCTTAAGAGAAAGAGATTTGGATTTACTGCTCTATATTAATTTCCTTTACCCTTTGCCACATGCTGTACATTCTTATGAACTGTTTCAGAAAGGGTGATTACATAAGAAAAAGCAAAAAAACCCCATGAAATCTCTAAATCATTATTTGTTTGGGATTCTTGAGTAAAAAGCACATTTTAGGGGGTAAGACAAGGCAGATCTTCAACCTGTGAGGAACGCAAAACATCGTGCATTTAGTACTAACAATTGCTAGCTGCTCGCGGAAGTGAAACAATTAGCGCATTTTTTGTTCTTCTGTCAAGATCCCATCATACATCCTTTTAGGTATATCCTTCTGAATCAATTCTTGAAAACATGCATGGAAATGGCATGTTTACAATATGCATGCTCATATTCCATACAAAAATAACACTCCATATGTACATCAGAGAAACACCCAGGTATACAGTCAGCCGTGGAAAACAGAACCAGGGAAATCCCAAGTCAGGCAGGCTAAGTCTGTTTTGCTTTAGACAAAACTGTAGCTCCTGTATGAAATGGGAAATATCAAACCAGCTTACAGCCACCACTGCCCTTCTTTCCTAAATAATTTTCCTGTAGGAATATAAATATAGTATCAGACATTTACTTGCATCTCGTGTCTAACATACTATTACAGGAATAGCCTTCACAATGCATTAGCAAGCCTCAATTTTTATCATGAGTTTACCATGACCCTTCCAAGCCCTCAAATACCAACACACAGTGATTTTTATGCAACACGGTATTCAACTGGAACCTGTGGTTTTGGACCCAAAAGATTCAACATAAAGCTTTTTAAAAAACAGTCCCACCAAAACCACAGTCATGCTCCATGACAGTGAACCCAGATAGATTTTTAGAATTATACGGTGCTTCTATAGCAATTCACGTGTCTATGCATGAGGCCACATTACCTTAAGCGACTTTAACTCATCTCTCTGCCTTAAGTGCTCCAACAGTGGTTTTGTTTGTTTTGAATTTCAAACTAAGTGCCATGGATGTAGACTGTGCCTAAAATAGCATCCAGGTTGTAATTACTGTCTAAGATCTACATTACTAAAACCTGTCACACCATGAAAAGATACAATTATCGGAAAGGTCTTGTATGCATAGTTTGTCCGCATGCTCAACCATCAATTAAATCATTATGACTTAATCCTTCTCATAAATAGAATTTCACAGGTTCCCAAATTCCTGAAGCTACAAAAATTTGTTTCCAAGAGAAAAGCTACCACATTTACTGTATGGCTTAAGAGAAGTATACTTCCGTGGAGATCAGGGCTGCAAGCAGAGTTTTTATGTCTTTCCTCAATGAAAGGACATACAATTGCCAAGTTGCTAACTGAGAAGTAAAATTAAATACTGTTTATCCACTGTGGGTAAGTGGGATAAAAGCCAATTCAGCTCAAACCTATGTGCAATGCTGAGTTTTTTAGAATACCACACCAATCCCATCTGCATCTGCCATCACCACTCCAGTCTGACAGCATAGCTTTTTTACTTTAAAATTTTGCTCAGACTTCCAGTTTCTACCTCCACTAAAGTAAATCTTTTTTTTTCCTGCAAATAGATTGTTGCAGTTTAAACCCAGTTGTCAACTCAGGCTCCCTTGTTTCCCCCCCTTCCCCCCTTCCTCCCTCAGCTCACGGAGAGATGGGAAGGAGAATCAAAAGAATGTAACTCCCACAGGTTGAGATAAGAACAGACCAGTAACTATGGTATAACACAAACCACTACTGTGACCACCAATAACAATAATGATAAGGGGAATAACAAGGGAAGAGAATACAACTGCTCACCATCTGCCGATTGATATCCATTTTGACCCGAGCAGTGATCTCACCTTTCCGGGTAACTGCCCTCTGTTTATATAGTGGGCATGACGTGCTGTGGTATGGAATACCCCTTTGGCTAGTTTGGGTCAGGTGTCCTCTCTCTGCTTCCTCCCTACTTCCTCTCCTCTCTGGCAGAGCATGAGACTCAGAAAGTCCTTGGTCAGAGTAAACATTACTGAGCAGCAACTAAAACCATCGGTGTTATCAGCGCTGTTCCCAGGGTGAAAGTCAAAACCACAGCACTGCACCAGCTACTAAGAAGGAGAAAAAATGACTGCTACTGCTGAACTCAGGACACAGCCACGCACATCTGACATTTGTGAAACTTCAGATAGGTTTACCAAATGAACTAGACAGTAGAACAGTAGAAGAAACACACAGTAGTCCAGGGTTGTGTGTCAACCAGACTCAAAGGAGTGGTACATATTTGAAGAGCCTAAAAAATAGTCTCTTCTTTTTCCTCCTACTGACATAATTTCTATGCCAAATGTGACAGCTCAGAAGCAGTATAATGCCTGGATGCTCTGCAGGGAGTCAGTGGAGAACTCAATGCTCCCTTTTGGAGAATTCCTAGAAAGAACCCCCAGACTATAGCAGGTAGAGCATCTTCTTTGATGGGCCTTTACAGCCTTCACTCTACTCTCAGTGCTTTGAAGCTGCTGGGAAAGCTGTGTATGAGCTTTCTTTTCCCAGTTTTTTTCCCTTCTGATGCAATGTCTGAAATACAGATCTTCTCTGACATAAAGATTTCTTTTTCTCCAATGTAACATATTCTTCATCAGCTTACTGATAGTCAAAAGGAGTTACCTAGAAAGGGAACTATTATCCAACTTTCCTTAGTCTCATTCTACTGACTTTAATTTTGCTGCAGTTATATTGTGGTAAGAAACCTGTGAAACAATGTCAACAGAAGGCCAAGTGCAAGGTTTAATACATAAAGGGGTCTACAAGAAATCTGGAGAAGGACTTTTTACAAGGGCATGTGTGGACAGGACAAGGGTGAATGGCTTTAAACTGACAGAGGGGAGATTGAGATTATTCATTAGGAAGAAACCCTTCACTGTGAGGGTGGTGAGGCACTGTCACAGGTTGCCAGAGAAGCTGTGGATTCTGTGATTATATGAGCCATGTAGACATTTTTATTAATTCATTTAAGATAAACCTAGCTACTCTGTTTACTTTTCCATAGCATGAAAAAGAACATGGAAAGTCAGCAGACCAGCTGGTTTGGGGTTTCACTTACCTAACTCACGTTGTACAGCTAAGAGAGACTAATGCTGAAAGATAGCATTGTTGAAGTCACTAAATTTCTGTTGTCTGTCAGCTGGCAAAGTACTTCAGTGGAAACTAGGGACTACACACCTGTGTTTGAATAAATGTTATTCTGATCCATTTTACTGCTTAAATCAAAAGTTCTCCATCAATCTGCAGAGAAACTTTAAAAATACATTTACAGCTATGTCTTTTTTAGTAAGAGATCAAAAAGCTTTGAGTATTTCAAACTTCACATAATCATTATTATTATTCAGTGGTTATGTTCTTACCCTGTTAGGCATTACAAAAACGCCTGACATTATTTCCAGCATGCTAACTGAAGAAGCAATCACCAAACATCAGGAAAGTGAGTGAGAGAGTGCGAATTGGATAGCACAAATAGGAAGAGACACTGGTTACCTATATGCACATGGAGGAAGAACTCAGACTGTACTTTTAACTATTATGGTATGGCCAAGAACCACCTAACTCTGGATCATTTTTCAGGGCACAAGAACGTGCATCATCAAGTGGCCATTAATAGTCATGAAATCATCTGAAATGCCTAGTCCTTTTAATCTGAGTTATAGCCACTCATCCAAAAGCTGAATGAGTGGCTGTGGTTCTGGGTGGGGTTCTTTTAAAAAGTACATTTATCCCTTGTATTATGCATGCCTGTTTTGTTTTCTTTTTCTTTTATTTTCCTCTAGATGTACAAAGAGAAAGTTTCAGCTTGTAACAGTTCCATTTATTTCAGGTTTTCCTGCACACTCAAAAATCACTGAATAGAAAACCACTGTAAAGACTCCAAAGCTGGACACTCATAACTTCTGCAGATTTCTTCTCTACTCATTTGTTCCCAAACTGTGATGAATGGTTCTAGGATTGGCTAGTAATGATAAAAGTAATAATAGCAGTAACATATATGATCTTTCAAATCTGAAGTATTTCAGTGCTCCCAGAGCATGCATAGATATATATATATATGGATATGTATACATGGCATTCTAGAAGAATGCACTAGGCACAACAACAGCTACACAAGCTAATGCCCCATTTCCACTAAGTACCACCAATACAGAGACCTCAGGGCTTTGAAGTATTTCCACTGGTCTACCTTTAACTAGTAATCACAATCTTTATTTGCTAGGTAATTCTATAAACAAATTCTCTTTAATGTTATCTTTTTTCAATTAGATCAGTCATAAATCTGTTTTCAACTTCTTGGTGTCATGAGCGATAGCCATCACTACTGATTATGTAGAGGACACTGAAGACAACTAAGGTCACCTTCTTCTATCATCCATTGTCATGCCATTCACAATGTCTCTGAAAAAAGCCTTTTGCTACATTTCTGAATGTAGCAAAGAAGAATTTCTGAAAGGCAAAAGTTTGGGGTTTGCTGAACTGGTTGAATGAATTCCAGCATCAGTATAGACATATGAATGTAATCTGATATGAGAATTATGTCTTCAGTCGAAGAAACTTTTTCTCATGGTACCTACTCTGAGCATTCCTCTTCTGTGCCATGATTTCTGTTCTGGAAATAAAAGTTAAATGCATTTCCCTTAAGCCAATAAAATGAAAAATACAGGTCGTATCTAGGATATACTAAGAAAAATACCGTGTGTCTGTTTCTCATCTCCAAGTAATTTTACATCATTCATCCTTTTACATGTAATTTCTTCCTTCCTCTGTCTCCCTGTAACTCCTCTGGCTGCACATACTTGGAATGTTCTCCCTGGCTATGCATATTTTCCATTAGAAGAATATTTCTCCTACAGACAAATAGAATTTATTCAAAATCTGTCCCACTAATCATGCCTTCTCGAGCAAGATATATTTCAAAGGATAGCCATTTTCCTTTATCTTCTCAGCAAGAAGTAATGCTGCCCTTGTTCCTCCCTACTGCATCAGAAAAGGTTCCCCAGAATAACACTTCTATAGGATGAATTTTGCACGGATCATTCATACAAATATGAATATTCATACAAATTCTTAAAAGTGTGTTTGAAATTCTAAGTCTTAAACATAACCATGGAAATGAAGATCAATGACAGATCATTTCCAAGAGGCATAGCTGTGAGACTGTTTCTAGTATTTCCTATCACTAAAACTGGATGTTAGATTAAAGTCTCTAAGTTTAGTTCCAGATCCAAGCCTATCCATAAATGCTCTTGGCTATTTATACTGAGGTCAGACCCAGTGCTGCCTCAAACACATAAGCTGCTGTCCACAACTTCAACTGGAATCCCATTAGATGGTTTGAATTCTTTCAGGATGATGAAGTGGACAGGGTGCCAGCAACAGAACAAGAACATGGGTTTTATTCCTTCATTTATGATACTGATTTCTGCAAGTGTAAGTCATAACCCATGCCTCAGTTTCCCTTGCTGTAAATCAGGAATACATATTTTCACCTGTGAAATATATCAAGCTGTGTAGATGGCAATGGTGACAGTAGTTCAGTGACAGTTTATTGTCTAATTAAAAAATATTATTTTTTGCAATAGCAAATTAATAAATCTAAATTACTCCTGAAACTAACTCACAGAAAATGGAGAAAGATTTTTAATAACCCATTGTTACAGTGTTCCCAATTGTAAATAAGCCACTATGACATTTCAAAAAACATCTGAAAAGGGAACATTTGCAAAAACAGAATAAACATCTAAGAAATTATAAACTTCTGAATTGTTTACAAGTGTGATAATCCAACTTACTGGCAATGTCAAGGACAGTAATAGTAGAAATCATAAAAAAACTTGTAAACTTAAAAAGTAAAAAGAAATTCTTTGAGAATTTTTGGTATTCAGTATTATTTCCCAAATAAGCTTCCAAGGATTGAACAATGTCCATGGAGACCTCATAGCAGCCTTCCAGTATCTGAAGGGGGCCTACAAGGATGCTGGAGAGGGACTCTTCACCAGGGACTGTAGTGACAGGAGAAGGGGAAATGGGTTAAAGCTTAAACAGAGGAAGTTAGGTTGGATAAAAGGAGGAAGTTCTTTACTGTGACGGTGGTGAGGCACTGGAACAAGTTGCCTAAGGATGCTGTGAATGCTCTATCCCTGTCAGTGTTCAAGGCCAGGTTGAACGGAGTCTTGGGTGACATGGTTTAGTGTGACGTGCCCCTACCCATGGCAGGGGGATTGGAACTAGATGATCTTAAGGTCCTTTCCAATCCCAACAATTCTGTGATTCTATGATCCTATGACTTCAGTAATTAATGTAAAAACATTCAAGATAAGTTACAGTTAAAATAAAATAGTAAAACATAGCATAGCTTGTAATTTTCCTGAAGTAACAACAATTTCTTTTGCTTCAGGTCTTTTGATATATTATCACACAGCTATTTGCTTCTTTTCAGTATTATGCCATTCTTTGACATCAAATGACAAACACAACACTTGACAATTATGAAGTGTGTTGGAATGAATGATTGCTTTCAACATTTCATGAAAACAGCCTCTTTGGAGTTAGGATGATGCGTGCTTCACAACGGGATGCTAATTAGAGATAAGTCAAACCAGCCAGGTATAGACTAGATTTTGTAATAGCAGTAGGTATTAACTAGCTATAGCCAGATCCGATGAGGAAAATGTGAAATTCTGGTCCGAAGCAATAGCCATTGCAGTAGATAGTAGAGAAATGAAAAAAAAGTATATAGGATCTTCAAGTTCTGCATTATCTGGGGGTTTCAAAGCTGCAAGCTGCCACCTCTGAAAAGAATACAAAGCACCTAACTAATATGGTAGTAAGTTAGACTATAATGTAGTAACAGGTTATGTGGGAAGAGCGTGGTAATGCGGCCTATTTTTCTGAAGTTAGCAGGGAAGAAATGGACTGAAATGGAGTGGCTTAATAAGCAAAAAAAGAAAAAGAAAAAAAAATGGAGAGGACACAGTCAAGGATTTTATTAATGAGAAAATTCAAACCCATGTTCTGGTCCAAGGCTGTTTCTGAATTTTGTTCATTGTGTATTTCATATTAAATATAGCTAGGGCTTCTTCAGGTACTGATTCTCCACATACAAATTTGGGAAGTCACTTAAAACCTTAGTATTTCACAGATCTAATGCTTTTGCAAACCTCACATAAATATCTTAATAGAGCAAAATATTCAAAACTGCAGCTTTGGGTTTAAGCACCTGAATTCCATCAAATGCCAGCTTCATGCCTTTAAAGCATTATGATTATTACTGACAGAAACCATTACATTTTTTTTTTTATCAGTGTTACATATCCGGCATTTTTCCTTAATCGAAAATCGAGCTAGTACCAAGATGCTGAATGAGTATCTCAGCTTTCACTTAGTTTTTGAGAAGGTATCCGAAAAAAATCTGAGTGTTCAGAAATCAGAGTAAATTAACCCTACCATATTAGGGTTTGGAGACCTTCAGGCCATCTGCTGAGAAACTGGATAACCACAAAGGACTACTCACTCCATCTAATTTCTGAAAGGAAGCCTTCTATCATCTCTACTAGAAGGCCTTTAGTCTAGACTAACACAGAGTTTCTGTCTCAAACAACTGTTGCTCCCTAATTGCAGTGAACAGTCCCTGTTAGATTTACTTTCCATTCCAGAGCACTGAGCTTGCTTGACACAGTCCTTCATTTTGCTTCTAATCTAACAGATGAAGGCATTAGTACAGTTCCTTAGTGACTAATTAAAATATTTTAGTCAAGTTTTACTGCATTTTTCATGCAAAAAAACCCAACTACATGTTGCTCTCTTATTACAAAAAAAAAAAAAAAAAAAAAAAAAAAAAAAATTT
>NDXB01019402.1:29008-44139 GCA_002631895.1 Agapornis roseicollis
AAAAAAAAAAAAAAAAAAAAAAAGTACAAATATTCTGAATAGGCTCCAACTTCATGAAAGAATAATCTATTGCTGCCCTTCTTAATTCAACCAAAACCAGCTTTTTGGCCTATTCTCGCACTGACTAACACTACCAGGAATATTGTCATTGACTACAGCGAGGAAAAAATATATCTAGTTTAATAATACATGCTTCAGTTTATAAAATACTAAGTCAACAAGTTAATATGGTGCATTTCTGTTCATTTAGTTTTCATTTAGTGTTCATACAAAATACAAGGATCTCAACACATAGACAGAGCTAAGACGTTAACAAAAGTTTGCAGTATTTCTTTTCGCTCAGTATTAAAAAACGTAAATACTTGTCTAAGGATATTATTAACTTATTATTAACTTGTTAGTGTGCAAGCCATCCTTTTTGGAGGAACATGTTGCATTCATGCATGTCAGAATAGAAATAGAATGGAAAGTATTAATAGTCTCTGTCAGATTCCATCACGAGCCACAGGTAATTCCTGCCACCTCACATTTTTAACCATTCAACATCTATATTCTGTTGCCTCAGCTCATCGGAGACTGGAATGACAGTGTTCAACAATAAATTAATAACTTTCCCAAGGGCTTATCATTCCCAAGTTAGCAAATGTGACTTACCATGCAACCTAATGAAAACAGCTCTGTTATTTATCAGCCATTCTACAATTAACTCACTTGCATTTTCAGATTAATGGCACCAGAGTCATGTGAAGACTATATTGCAGAACCTTCTTGTCCATTTATCCCATTGATAACATATTATTAAATGGAAACTTCTTGCCCATATCCTGCCAAGCCAGTGCATGGACATTACTAAAGTGGAAGAGCAGTAATTAATACTGCTAATGATTCTTTTTACTAGTCTTGTTCTCCTATAATGAAACAAACCCCTTATCTTTTTGACCTTTCTGCATCAGAAGTCCCTATGTGAGAAGGATGAGAATGTTCTCTATCAGAACTCCTTTAAAGCAAAATTAACAGTTTTTACTGATTAAATATGCTTCCATTTTTGATGCCCAGCTGGGAACACAGGGATGACACTAATCTGCACCACAGGCTTAGCACAAGTCCTTTTGCAACACAAGAAAGTAGGCACCCAAGATTACTCACCACTTCTGAAAATCTTGTCCGTATAAATGCAACAAATTCAGGGGTATCATTTTAAACAGCTCCAGTTCCTCAAGATTTCACGTCTGTATATCTGTTTGTGTGTACTATATATATGCAGTATGTATTTGATATATTTCACAGTTATTCAAGAGATATGAGTAAAAGTGTCTAAGTGTTGAGCTTCTGCAACACATGTCATAATAAATACACCCCCAGTTTTAAGTCTTATTTTTATTTTAACAAGGCTTTGCTATTAAGGGACTTTGCTTTATTCCACTGTGCTTTCTCCTCACAGCAAATTCAGAATGGTCTTCTTGCTTATCTTTCCTACACTGCAGACAGTCTTTTTAACTTTAAACAACATTTTAAGTGTTCTGCTGAAACTTCAGGGATTCAACAGATACTCTTGAACCACATTACTCAAGGGCTTCTGCCCACAATTTGGAATAAATGTCTGTATTTGTAGAATGTAAATGTCGTGTAAATCATGCTGTAATTCTTCATCATATGGAGAAAAAATAAAAAATACTTTGAATAATGAATCAGAAAGCAAAACAACTAGAGTAAAAACAACAACAACGTTAAAAAAAAAGCAGCAAGAGAGACAGAGAGGACAGGAGAATACGATGGAAAAAAATGAGACAGGACTAGAATCAAAAGCAGTAATGTATAAAAAGTTATGACAACTTTAATGGATTGTCAGAAAGATCTCCAAAGGCTCCAAAACAAATGAAACAAAAAAGCACAGCTGTATAAATAGAAATAGAAATGAAAATGGAACAAAGTATTTCATCTGTTTTTTCAGGATGTGAAATCAAACTACCCTACCTAAAAAACTAAAAATGGGGCTTATGAAATGCTGCTTTAGTTTATCACATCTGCAGCCTGTATTAGTTATAAATATGTGCTGGTTATGGCTGTGATTCTCATCATAGTACCTAATATGGGGCTGTGTTTTGGATTTGTACTGGGAACAGTGCTGATAACTGAGGGATATTTCAGCTCCTGCTGAGCAGTGCTTACCCAGAGCCTAGGTCTTTTCTGCCTCTCACCACATCCCTCCAGTGAGCAGGATGGGGGTGCACAAGGAGTTAGGAGGAGCCACAGCCAGGACAGCTGACCCCAGCTGACACAGGGTATATCCCAAACCATACGGTGCCATGCTTAGCACAAAAAACTGGGGACAAAGAAGGAAGGGGGATGCTGGGAGTGATGGTGTTTGTCTTCCCAAACAACAGTTACTCATGATGGAGCCCTGCTTTCCTGGAGATGGCTGAACACCTGCCTGCCCATGGCAACTGGTAAATGAATTCCTTGATTTGCTTGCATGCATGGCTTTTGCATTACCTATTAAACTGCCTTTATCTCAACCCACGAGTTTTCTCACACCTACCCTTCTGATTCTTTCACCTATCCCACTCAGGGGGGATGAGTGAGCTGCTGAGTGATGCTTAACTGCTGTCTGGGGTTAAACAATGACAAAAGATGAATCTGCACCAAAATCTCTCTTGTCTGTTTCTGCTGGAAAATATTCTTAGCTTCCATGGTCTCTGATGCTAAGAAACCATAATAATGTTATGCTTTCCATCTTTCTTGGATACAGTTGAGTTAATTATTTACCTCATTTAACTGCATTACACACAGTAAAAGTACATGCATGTGGGAGCATGTGTAAGCAGATAGAATATGCTTTCTTCATATTATCAGTTGTAATCAATTTAACTATAATACCCAAGAATATAATTTCAGAAGACATGAAAAGTGCAAATCATGTGTAGTCCTTAAACCCAGGTTTAGGTCAGGAAGATGTGATACCATCAAAGTAATATGGGATAGACAGAATCCTCAGTTACTTCATTATATCCTCGAACATATCAGAGGGAGTACACTTGTTTCTTTACCCAAGAGGAGATTGGATAATCAGATCTGCTTTTATGACCCACAGTGGTACAGAATAACCATCCCCAGGTAGATTTAAATTGGCAAATGTTGTTTATAACTAATGAAAAACATACAGCTTATTTTCTATTACCTTTCTAGAGATATTTAGCTTTAAAAGACAAGATCAGATAAAGTTTAAATGGGAGTTAATGTATGTACTAAATGAAGCCATGATAAAAATAATTCAGTATTAGCCATGTAGCTGTGTATATTTATACTGACACACACACTATACCATACTCAATATTGGAAAAAAAGATGTATGAGAGAAGCTCTTTTTCCAAAGTAATTGTCACCCACAAAAATTGCTAAAAATAAAGCCAGAACAAGAAATCTATTTCCATGAGTTCTGTATTTCCTTTCTTTCCTCTTCCCTACCCTTTTGTTTTAATTAAGGTCTTTTTATGGAAACTGTATTTTTTTTTCATATGAGTTATATTCCGACTGCTCCTTCCCTATCTTTGGATGCAATCCCTATGAAATGTAGTATTTCTGCACCTATGAATTATATGATGTAGTAGCAATAAAACTGAAAGTCCAGCAGGCTTTCTGTTTTCAAGCTGATATCCTGATTGTAATCACTTAACTGCATTTATTCCATAAACTTCTTCTTGTATCTAATATTAAGTAGTCTCTTTATTTTAAGGTTATTAGTCAATTAATGTCAAATATGTGTACAAATTATCTCAGTATTTTAGTAGACAGACAAAAGGAATGGAAAACTAATAACTGATGAAGAAAAGAAATTGTATGCCTTTGCTCTCCATTTTCTGCATTTTCATCTGTTTCTTTTTTTCACAATCCCTCCCACAATTACTGGCCCAAAGTTTTCAGATTTTTGCTTGTATTCGAGCTCTGTAAAAAAAAAAAAATGTAAAAGAACAGAAACCTATGTTAGACATTACTGACACCATGCTTTTGTGCTTTGGGGTTTTTGTAACTGACTTTGAGACTGTTAATAATTAGGGGCACCTTGGACTGTAGGCAAGTTATGCAAAGAACTCCAGACCATGACTGTTACCAAATAAGTGCTAATTAACTGCTTGTTTCTTTGTTTCTATTCTACATAAGTTTTTGCTTAGGAAAAAAGGAGGTTATATTCTTATTTAGGATCATTTAAATTTATTAAGTATATGTAACCACAATTCCATCATTTTATATTTAGATTATTGGTCAATTATCATTACTTCTTGTGCTCTGCATATTTATGTTTTAATAGGTATCTAAATTCTTAATTTGAAACATTTTACCCAATAAAAGTATTACTTAAGAAAAAGAGATTTCCACCAACTATTCAACTTCTATTAATTTCAAATTAAGCCTAGAGGGCTCAACACAGTGTAAGAGCTGTGCTCAAAATTCTTACCAAAGTCAATGCTTTTTGTTTCTGAGACTCAGCTTTCACCAAAGGAGTTAAAATTGCTATTAGGAGAGGACTGTGAACTCTTGAATTATTTTCTTTTTTATTTCTGCTTTTTTTACAGATTCATTTTTTCTCTCTTTTTTGGAAATATGTTGTATAATGTAAGGTACAAGCTCCACCATAACTAGATACGTAGAATCCATTACGATTGCTAAAACTATCAAAACTAGATATTACCCTTAATTCTGAAGGCAAATTCTCTATTGTTATTTTTGCCATAGGAGCCCTGAGAACACACCAGAAAGCAGTCAGATTTTTTCTACCAGGGTCTCTGATTACAGAGATGAGACTTTAGGAGGTGTATAGTTACTATTATGATTTCTACAATAACCCATCTGACAAATAGTGTGCAATTCCCCTGTTCTCTTTGGGCTTCTTTAGGAGGCCCAAAACCACCCAAAGCAGATTATGCTTTTTTTTTGTTTTATAAAAAGAAAAAGCTGAAGCCTTAGGTCTGTATACTCCTGACATAAAGAAAGACTGTCAAAATATAAAAGATGTCAAATATAAGAAAGGTGTTTTGTAATAAATACGGTATATGAACAAATAACAATTAAATAAACCATCCAAGAGTCTCAAGCAGTACTATTGTTTATTATATATTTGGAATATTCCTAGAACTTTAGATATCATCTCTTTGGTGATATTAAATGTAAACATAAATACCACCAAGGCTATTGCAATGCCATTATGAATAGTATGTTTTCACTCTATAGGATCTTCTTGCTTATTACTTCTATTAGAAAAGCAAATCTACTAAGAATGAAATAAATGCATTTTAAACCAATACATTTCTTTCCTGTTAACTGTTTAACAACCAGTTTGTTTTCAGTTTCATGGAATTGAACGCATTTGTAACTGGGCTATATGTGCAAATAAAAACCACAAGCAAGTTGTTCAGCTGCTTCAGTGAAAGCATTGTAAGTAACTGACATTCAGGCATACAGTATGCATGTCTAATTCTGCTTTCCACTATACTTCTCTAGGACTAGCACAGGAAACTGAAATTTCTTGGTAGTACAAGCTAGAATACAGACAGGCAGTTTGTTATTATCAAGCTACTACTAAATGAATTATTACTATTACACAGTTGGGGAAAGGATGTTGTTTGTATATTTTCCATAAAAAAAAAATTAGAAATTCTTTATAGGTATGATTATTACATGATGATTAGTCCAGGCCAACAATTTATACTCTCTAGGCTGCTGGAAACTGCTTCCTCTGTATTAGGTATCTGAAGTGTGTTATTTTTAGTCAAGGTCACAGAGAAGTTTTGCAGTTCCCTGATTTATTAAAAATTAATTTAAACAATAGGAAATGTTCTTAAAAATATTGCTCGCTGATGCATCTAAACACTACCAAAACAATAGTAGCAGGATTACTCATCACCTTGCTGCCCTCGTATTTCTCAGGGAGAGGGTGAAAAAGGCAGAATGGGACACTAAGAGGGTATATTTCAATTCACATCTAAATAAGTGTTCACATTTAAGTCTGTCATTAAGTCAAATTTTACTCACACAGATTTTAAATGCAAATCTTTGAAGGAAGAATAACTCTCTCAATAAGTATTAAAACAAGAATTTTTAAAATAAAAAAAAAGTAAAATAAAGAGAAATAAATACATACTTTATTGAAAAGTGGCATAAAGCTCTAGAAATATGTGTAGAGAGGAGCCCAACAGGTCAAAGAGATGTCTTGCCCATCCTCATTTACACAACAGAATCAATCATGCCTAAAACATTCTTGACAGGTGTTTGCCCAGAACTGGACACAAGCCTCACTACCACTGCTTCCCTAAACTGATTATTGAATTCAGCTGAGTCCAGCTATGAACTCCAGAATAATTACAAGATTAGCAGTCACTCTCAGTTATTCCTCTTCATTCAGCTCACAGACCCCTCCAGAAGACCACACAGAGAAGATATAATGCTTCCCATTCACTTTAAGCTCACACGGTATGGTCTATGTTGTCATAAATTTTAGCTGCACAGTAAAAATACAGGTAGTAAAGGGTGCCCAAGAAGCTCTCCAACTACGTCTTTGTCAAATATGAAGAAATAAAATTAGGTCCCCTTAGCAAAATACCGCGTTGATGAAAATGAGCTGGAAGCCAGAATTCAATTTGCTGAATAGCTCTCTTGAATACAGCTACAAAAGCTGTGCAGGTGACCAAAATGGCCATGGAGTCTTGGTGTCATTAGCTTAAATAAACACTAATGGGCAAGAACTGACAATGGCAAACTATTTCCAGAAAGCTAGTTGGTCAATATTCATTAGGAGTGAAAAACTTTGAATTCTAATTCATCTCTTTTCAAAAGTGAAGTTGTTGTAGTGTTTTGCAAAAGCAAATTATTAATACCACCTGTAGATGCAGGAACTGAGTTACTGAAGTGAAATTATATGTCTGCAGCCATTTAGCAAGTTTGTTTGGAAGGCAAATATATCCTAGGGTTTTATCTCCTGAACATGCCAGTCTGAACATTGGAGAAAGCTTTCGCATGTTCCTATTCACTCTCAGGAACTTGGGTTCCCTTTTCAATTTCAGCATATTAGTCCTAATTCTATGCCAGTCTATAGTCAGTGAAATAGCCAGGTATGGACTGAAAAAATAAAGAGTCTGGTTTGTCATGTTCAGATTCGGTATTGATGCTAAATTAACATGAAAATTGTACACAAATGAAGGGCAATTAGGGTCTGCTTAATTGCCACTACAATAATGTCAGAATATATGGCATCACTTTTTTATCAAATAAGTATTTTGCAGTGCAAAAATAAAATGTAATGATCATCTGATAAAAATCTAGTTAAGATCAGGAATCACAACTGTAGTAGCTGCACTAAGGGAAATACTGCAAAAGGAAAAGTTGCTGACTACAAAAATTCTCCAGTACTAGGTTTTATGTGATAATATGTGAAGTATGAAGCATAAACATTTTTCTAAATAAAAAAGTAAAGAGCAGTTGCCATGGAGACATATGAGTTGCCTTGGGGCTTGAGGAAACACAATTAGCCTACAAGATGGCTTTCAAAGACTTTAATTTGAACCTTTTGGAGTTTCAGCCATGTAGTGATCTGCTGAAATAATTATTTGTGCTCTCTGTATTTTTTCAGACAATATATATTACTGTGTGTTCAAAAGTAATTATTATAGAAGAATAGCTTTCATTCTGATGTTTTGAATTGAGTTTATGGAAAAGAATCCTTCATCTTCGACTTCTTAACACTAGGTTAAAAATGTAACTAGTTAGCACAGAAATCTTTTTTCTCTTCAAACCTATCTGATTTTGCAACTGTGCAAATTGATTTTTCTTTCACATAGGCTGATCCTAGCAAAAAAAAGAAATAACAATGAAAAAGAGTTTTCCACACTGGCTCAAATATTACCTGAAAATTTGCTGCTTGCTAGTTTTCAGTCTGTGACTTGTGACCTTTGTTCAACAGGATGCAACAAAGGGCAACAGTGACGCTTGAGTTCTATAAAAGTGTCAATTCTACATGCTGAAGACTTTATTCTTGGAAATGTTTGCAACTTTTAGATTTATGAAACTTAGTAACTTTTGGGTTTTTTAAATGGAGATTGAACTAGATGATTTCTAGAAGTGCTTTCCAACCTCAATGACTCTGTGGTTGTAAGACATGCAGTATAAACAAATCTAGTTTGTCACCTGCATGCACATGTGTTCTGTAAGAACAGAAGCACATGCATGTAGAAGAGGAAGCAAATAATACAAAGTAAGTTAACCCAGTACTCAGTACCAAACCGCATTGTCAGACTAACCTTGACAGCTAGGGATGTGCTTTTCTCAGATCTTCTGACATCCACAAACCTAAAGGTGAACACATTGCTCACCTAGCAAGACATTCAACTGTAATTCTCCTATCCATTATCTTGCTTATGCAACATCTGCTAAATTCATGTCCCCTACTCTGGCAACTGTAAATTCTCAAAACTGGAGAGGATTAATTCAGTACACGAGTTGAGAATATTTCTCAATATTTCTGAGGGTGCACAAAAGGTCACCCTGCAGGACCTTCACACATGAAGGTGCTGTAGGTTAATAGGAGGATGAGAATGCTATAGGATAATAACACTAGTTCTATTACTGCTGAAGAGAGTTACCTGGACTTTAGTCACAAACTGAGCCAATGTCCTAAGCTCAGTGGGACACTGTACATGGAGGCCAAAGGACCAAACTCTCAGGCATTTCATTATTTGAAACTGAGTCAGAAAGAGACAGTTTCTAGTTTCTGAAGCTTTAGAGGATACAACTGGCCTCATCAAGGATGTTTTGGTTATGGGCTGGCAATGACAAGCAGTCCCTGGTCACATTTCCTCTGCCAAGCTCTGCCAAAGACCATGTCATTCATAATTTACTGCTTTAGAGAAAGAGGATTCTGTAAGCACAGGACCTTCAGTCTGCATAGCATTAGTAAGGCTCAATAGGAGTGGTTTTGTAGATCAGAAGCTACTATTGAGGACCTAACACCTGCACTGTTTGACCATCATTTGAGTTCTGTTATTCATAACATGCTTTATACATTTATGCATTATTTAGATTCCCTTTGCACCTATATGATATCAACATGTAAAATGTAACATATCACATTCTTGTCATAAAGTGCTACAAAGAATTATATTGAAATGTATTCCTACCTATGTCCATTTTCCCAGACCGAGAAGACCTTCAGCTGATTTAGATGACAACCTTGGGAAAAAAAACAAAATGCAAATAATTTAGAAAGTCTGATCAATGAAACCATCTGTAAAAAATGTTAGTTACAAGAGAAATGTACAATTGGCAACACATTAATAGGAATTGTGAAAGCGGCACCATACTGAACATAAAAGATATGGATAGTACATATTAACAGAAGTCAAAGCAGACAAATATAAAACAGCTGTAATATTCCTTTGCAGAAACATCACTAGACTTAAAATTCCTGCTTTTTTATTTTATTAAGTGCCATGTTCATGCAAATAACCTTCTTTAGGACAGATTGTCTCATTTTCACAGAAAATGATTGAACAATGTTACTAACTTAAATAAAGTAATTATCTTAGACAACTTTTCATTACACAAAAGCAAGCAGGTGCAGAACAAGCATTAGGATTTTAGGGGAATCTCACATGATTTTTAAAGGACATTTTTTAATATGACAACTCTACCTCCATTATTATCATAGAGGGGCCCTCTGCATGCTGATTTCAGCCTTCCACACGATTCCTATGAACTTAGCACTTGCTAAACCTCCAGCACCAAGTAGCATATGCTCATATCTGCATTGAGACCATGGCAGGTTCATATTCCTCCACAAATGTCCTTGGTAGTGAAAAGTAAGAAATCAAAAAGGACCACCACAGTGCTCTCTTCATGATTACACAGACCAAAGCTGAATTTTGTAGGTTTCAAGGATCTATGCATCTTTCCTTCATTAAGGGGTGCATGGAAGTAATTCTAATAATATTTTAACCTAAATGTCTCTGTATTGAGGTGTGGGTCTAATAATGTATTATTATTAGCAATGTCTTTTGGAAAAAATATATGCTTCCAAACAGAAACCCAAAGACATTAATCACTCAAGCTAAAAGATGTTAAGTGTTTTTAACACTTCAGATGAAATGAGCCATTCCTGACTGTCAGATATACTGAAAATCTTTGTATTTTTAATAATTTACTGGTTCCTTTAATTGTCTGAACCTATTTCTCAAGGGAAGCCAATTAGCTTTAATACATCTTTGCATATCATTTAATATAAATAAAAGAAACATATTTCTTGGTAGGTTTTCAATGTAATGACAACTTCATCTCATTTTCCTCCTTTTCCTTAAAAAAAGCTGGTAGGTCATATTGGAGATTAATGTTCTGATCTGACTATGTAAGAGACAGGTCTCCAGAAATAGTTCTGATTAGGAGAAATATGGGTAAACTTTCTATTTGTTTACTGGAATAAAGTCATGTTACAAAATATTTTAGGATCTTGTGCAAGAAAACAATGATTACTTTTGAAGTGCAAATATAATCTCAGACAATCACTTTTAATGGCACTACACAATTGTCTGACCTCAAAAATTATTCTGAAATAACAAACAATTAACCACACACATTAGAGTGTGTCTGACTTAAGGACCAGCCTGCCTTTAGTTTGTGGTGCTGTGACTAACCCATTCCTGGTACCCCAAATAACTCCTTATAGCTGCACTGAATTGCATCATTCAGTGTTAGCAATCACAACCACTTCCAAGCCTGAAATTCAAATAGTATGGCTACTTAAGAGCAGAAGCTGAAGAAAATTTCAGTAATGTAGCAAAAGGAATGAACAGCTCAGGAATCAAAAAAAAATAGAGGTTTGTGAAGGAGTCAGTATAACCTGAAAATATACTACATTATACCTTGATTGCTACTAGCCTTTTGCCTATTCATATTACATATATGCGGGATGTCAGAGACAACATTGTATTGGTTAATCATCAGTAGTAACTAACAGTCAGTCCCACTGTGAAGGACTTTTTAGCCCTGTTGTCTGTCTAAGCCCAAACAATGTAATGCACATTCAGGGAAGATGGGCCAAGCCTCTAAAAGGTATGACTGCTCTGCAGAAGTGCTGGATTTGTTGACTGACCTATGCTTCCCTTAGACACAGCTTCCTTGATTTCTTCTAGTAAAACACATAGTATGTACCTACCAAATACTTTACTCTTTGAGAGGAAAGATCTGATCAAAACACGTATTAGCAGTGAAAGTCGAGTGCCTAGATACCAAAGCTATAAACCAGTACATTCACCATCAATAAGGGAAAATTATTTCCTGAAATAAATGTGCAAAGCACCCAACACTGTCCCACATGGCATCTTTGTCTCTAAACTGGAGAGACATCAATTTGATAGGTGGAGCACTCGGTGGATAAAGAACTGGCTGGATGGCTGCATGCAAAGAGTTGTGGTCAATGGCTCAGTGTCCGGCTGGAAGCCAGTGACGAGTGGTGTCCCTCAGGGATCGGTGTTGGGACCGGTCTTGTTCAACATCTTTGTTGCTGCCATGGATAGTGGGATTGAGTGCGCCCTCAGCAAGTTTGCCGATGACACCAAGCTGTGTGGTTCGGTGGATACGCTGGAGGGAAGGAATGCCATCCAGAGGGACCTTGACACGCTTGTGAGGTGGGCTGATGCCAACCTCATGAAGTTTAACCATGACAAGTGCAAGGTCCTACACCTGGGTCGGAGCAATCCCAGGCACAGCTGGTCACCCTCCTTTGGATGCAGCCCAGGATACGGTTGCTTTCTGGGCTGCAAGCGCACACTGCAGTCAGCTCATGTTCATTTTCCCATCGACCACCACCCCCAGATCCTTCTACGGTGGGCTGCTCTGAATCTCTTCCTTGCCCAACCTGTAGCTGTGCCTGGGATAGCCCCATCGTAGAAGGCCACCAAATTGGTCAGGCAGGGTTTCCCCTTAGTGAAGCCATGCTGGCTGCCACCAAGCACCTCCTTGTTTTTCATGTGCCTTAGCATGCCTGCCAGGAGAATCTGCTCCAAGATGTTGCCAGGCACAGAGGTGAGACTGACTGCTCTGTAATTCCCTGGGTCATCCCCTTCTTGAAAATGGGGGTTATATTTCCCTTTTTCCAGTCATCAGGATCTTTCCCTGACTGCCATGATCTCTCAAATATGATGGACAGTGGCTTAGCAACTTCATTCACCAGCTCCTTCAGGACCCGTGGATGGATTTCATCAGATCCCATGGACTTGTGCACAGTCAGGCTCTTAAGATGGTCTCGAACCAGATCCTCTCCTACAGTGGGCCCAAGGTCTTCATTCTCACAGTCTCTGCATCTCACTTCCAAGACTTGGGTGGTGTGGTCAGAGCCTTTGTCAGTGAAGACCGAGACAAAGAAGTCATTCAGAACCTCAGCCTTCTCCAAATCCTGTGTAGCCAGTTCATCCGATAGCTTCTGGAGGGGGCCTAGGCTGTCCCTAGTTTGTCTTTTATTCACCATGTACCTATAGCATCCCTTCTTGTTATCCTTAACATCCCTAGCTAAGTTTAATTCTAACTGGATCTTAGTTTTCCTAACCTGGTCCCTACCTTCCCGGACAACATCCCTGTATTCTTCCCAGGCCACCTGTCCTTGTTTCCACCTTTTATAAGCCTCTTTTTTCATTCAATTTTTTTCTCAGCAGCTCCTTATCCATCTAAGGAGGTCTCATGGCCCTCCTGCTGCACTTCCTTCTAGTCGGGATGCAACACTCCAGAGCTTGTAGCAGGTGATCCTTGAATATCATCCAACAGTCTTGGGCCCCCCTGCCCTCTAGGGCTATATCCCATAGAACCTTACTAAGCAGGTTCCTAAAGAGGCCAATCATCCTATAAAGAGATTTCATAAGATTGAACTTGGAAATATTGTGGGTTTTTTATACTGATCACTGTACTCCTACAACCATTCAACTATATAGCACACTCCTGTAACATATGAAAGTTTTTAAATTACATTAAATTTATATAAGATTATTTAACTCTGTAATGAAATTTCATATATGCATTATGACTTGGGTTTCTGAGACAGGTTATTATCTATAATTAAATCATGGAACTCTAAAATTCTGGAATATAACAATCTATAAGTTCTACTTTACCAATTAATGCCATTTTTAAAGAGCATAATTGAAATTACTTTACACATTTACAATTCCATACCGTCTGAACATATTTTCATAAAACAGAAAACTGTGAATCTGATAGTCTTAAACTGTGAATTAAAAGGTAATTTCAAGTCCTTTTTAAGCTGTATCTAATAAGAAGCCATTGCACTAATTCATCAATAATACCAGCAGTGATGAAGTGTCAGGTAATTTAAAGTGCATTTATGGCATTCACATCTTATTTTTATGTGTCTCACCTTATTAAAAGCATTGATCCCAAGTTTACATCTGTGAAATATTTGAATCCAAACAGAAAATAGCGTGCAAAGAGAATACATAAAGCAAGCATTAAACAAAATTGTTTTCACAAAATGCTAATCTGATTGAAGTGAAATAAGAAAATAAAAAGAAAAAAGAAAAGAAATAAAACAACACAAATTGTAAATTCTAGCAGTAATTCATTTTTGAGCACAGCCCAGTCCTTACATGCCAGTAAGAAGTAGTACCAAAGCAATACTAGTTGTTTGTTATCCATGACTGTGTGTTACCTACCAAATTTATTCCTTGCGATGTTGCACAGTACCCCTTGGTTTTTCCATGATTATATGATTCTCTTAACATACTCTTTTGTTAGAAAAATTTCAAGAATAATGTTGAATCACAGGATGTAGGAAAACCCTCTTTATGCATAAATGTATGTATGTGCATCAACTATTTTATCAAAAAATAAACACATTTGGGAGGCAGGAATTCAGCTTTTTCCTTTTCTACAGATTGATTAGTAACTACTAATCTTGAGCAATATACATTTACTGAGCAAGACATCATATGGCACAGAAGGTCTACGTGTAACAAATTCTGCCATCCATCAGGCTTCTTATTGTTCTGTAATACTACTGACGCAAAGTTTATTCCTTTACTGCGAATTTCATTGCAGAATCTCAGCCTAAAATAAAAGTACTAATGATGGTGTGAACAAAATGAAAAACAGTGCAGGAGGAATTTCATGAGTCTATAAAAGGTCTGAAACAAAAAGTGCTAAGAGATGTGCCCTCACTGAAGAAAACTACAGTGTAAAAAACTACCACCTATTTCCTCTAAGCCAACAGCTTAGGAACTGCCAGATGTAATTCCCTTGTCTTATTTCTGAAACTGAGCTAGAAGTTCTGATCATATGCTATAGGGATCATTAAAAATGTGCTGAGACGAATGAGGGTCTTGCAACACTGTGCTACTTGCAGCATAGTATGCCTAGTGGATAGCAACTAAGCACAGACTTATGTAAATGCTGTGCCTACCAAACATCTCTACAAAGACTTTTTTCCACAGAAAGATCTATAGGATATTATCTTGTCATAGATAATGACCCTGAACATGACAAAGCCAGATTTTAACATGCCAGGACTACAAGCCAGCAGCATATGCTACCATAGGTATCAGTCTTACGGCAGCATTTTCATCAGCTTGTTTCTTTTCAAAAATATGGTTCAATATTCTTTTAAAAATTCTATCCTATTAGCAGGCAATGCTAATAGAACAAATTAAAGTTAAAGCCTCAAAATACACTTAAACCCAAGAAATCTTCCACATATGATCTACAAAAAATGCAAGTAAAAATTTGATGAAAAAAATAAGGTAGGTGAGAAACAAAACCTGGTGCATTTATTGAAACAAGCACATCAGATGAGTCCAGTGAAACCTACAAAAATATTTGAGAACATTACAAGCCACTGTCTTACGTGAGAGCCTTCAGAATTAGAAACAGAATTGTGCTCTCTCAAAAAGGGTACCAATTGTTAAATTGCCACCAACAAAGGTTTAAAAAAGAAACCTGAACTAAGGCACCAGCTATGCCACTGTCTTGATTTGGCTAACAATGACCACCAGATAACCATAAACAGAAAATGCATGAAACTGAATCTTTAAAATAAGATCATTAATGAGATGACAATGTAAGGAATAGCTAAAAACATTAAAAAAAAA
>NDXB01019403.1:0-10267 GCA_002631895.1 Agapornis roseicollis
GTTATACCTTAGTTACTAAACTGTTCTTATCTCAACCTGTAGAAGCTGCATTCTTTTGATTCTTCCCTCATCTCTCTGGAAGCAGGGGAGGGCAAGAAAAGGGAGTTGAGTGAGTGAATGAGCTGTGTGGTTGGTTGGGTTTAAACCACGACACAGAGACAACGCAGATTGTACCAAAGGAATCTGGTGGTGACTAGTAATCTACATGAGAAATCTCAGTGTCATAGAATGGTTTGGGTTGGAAGAGACTTTGAGGATCATCTAGTCCAACACCCCTTGCCATGGGCAAGGGCACCTTCCACTAGACTTGGTGGCTCAAGAATAGCTGCAAACCCAAGAGGGACTCTCAGTGCTAGCACAGAGAGGTGTTAGTTTAATGGAATAAGTGAAATTGGAACTGAATGTTGTGGGAGGCTTGTCCTCCACAGCACAGCTCTCTATGCCCACCCTGACATTAGAGTTACTGCTATTAATGATGACCTTTATATAGGCTTCAAGCTGCAAGGGCAGGTTTATACTCATTTGCCTTCTAAATGACCATGCAAAAAGCCTTGCTCTTTTCCTCTATGATTCTCAGTTGTGAATCTTTGTATTACACGTGGAGTTATTACCTGTGTTATCTTTCATACAGGGAAGTTGAAAAGGTGATATGGTAAATGAGATGCATGCTATTCTAATAGATGCTTCGTTTTGGGGCAGATGGGAATAAACAGTAGAGCATCACCATCAAGCAATCACAGTAGACAGAAAGCTGAATAATTAAGATGATTTTAAGACATCTCTAATTTATAAGAGTAAGCTTACTGCTGAAATTCTTTATGTGGACTGTTTTGTATAGGTAGGGAGCTCCATTTTCCAGCAGAATGGACATGAGCTTTCCTGGAGTGATGAAGCAGAGCATGAGATTATATTTACATTCAGTTGTTGGCAATAAGCTTTAGTGGTTATTTTTCTCTAAGCATCTGCAGATTGGGCTATATTCAAGCCGAGGAGGCAGTCTGTTATTTGCTTATACAAACTCTGTAGTTTTGTATTTGTACATTATAATTTCCCTATGGCATTTCTTGCTCCTACTGAGTCGTCACCATGCAAGGATTGTAAGTCTTTGTAAGACAGTTGTGGTTTATAGGATGCTGGAATCCACATCACAAAAGTGTGAATAGATCTGATGAGCAATGATTTAGCTCTTGTACTTTTCAAACATAGAGTTCAACGTGCTTTGCAACAGGGAGTAATTATCTTCACTCCTGCTCTACAGAGAAACAGCACATACACAAGGGAAGTTATTTGCTGAACGTCACCTAGCAGCTGAGGACAGCATAGGGACCTATCTGCTGGCCTACAGTAGCTGGTGATGAGATCTGCTATGTATATGTGTTCTTTCTGTTGGAAAGCCAGTTACAACTGATACAATGAACTTGTGAAGGAATACCTACCCATGCACATGGTCTCAGCTACTTACACACACAGAGCAAGAAGCATCCAGCAACTCTGAAGCAAAAACCTCGATCAAGAAGGGAATACATTGAGTGAAATGAACTACCACAGCAATGCAGAAGTGCATTAGAGCTGATGGGAGATGGGGGAGTTATTCTGAAGCCATGTGAGCTAAGGTGACATAAATCTAAGCCTTCATTTTGGCATCAGGCACATGTCAGACTCCCATCCTTCCAGAGCCACTGCTGGGTTGCCTCTGCTTGGGTACATCAGAGGCCTCTGCAGAATGAAAAATGCTCCATTTGAAAATGAGCACTCATTTATCATTAGGTTTTTATCTCAAATCTCGGATTCCTCACTGCTGGGAGAAAGGGAATGACTACAAGACCTTTCTGCAGTTATCACAGAACCTTCCTCCACATTTGCTTTGCAGATATGTGTATCCCCTGCTAACTTCAGGATAGATGAGCTGATTATCTGGGAATAATAAGGGGAACTGCGATTGGAAATGCTGTCAACTACTAAGAATGACAATTGCCCTTTCTAAACCTTCCAAATTTATTTAATGCTACCTGCAAATGTAGAGGAAATGCACTGATTCTTAATTGCTTAAATTCAGACTCAAGTTTTAAGGTAATTTTAGATGTAGAAACAAAAGCTGCACAGTTTTCCATTTGCTAGAAGGGATAAAAGTGCTTCTAAATAATTGCTGGGTTCTGTAACAGCTATTCTTCCTCCTAGAAATGGAGGTACTTCTGCTTTTAAAAATAGGTACACTTCTCCAAATAGTTGTTGTAAACTGGCATTAAAAGGGAAAAAACAACAGGTACCTTTACATCAGAATGATTTATGTTTGGAGGAAGGTTAACGAACCGTCTGACAGAAAGCTCATGACAATTAGACTGCTGAAATACCAGCCTCTTACTGGCAGTGGTTTAATAGCAGGCTGAAGGAGGTGATCCTGCCCCTCTACTCTGCTCTCGGGAGACCTCACCTGGAACATTGGGTGCGGTTCTGGTGTCCTCAACATCAAAAGGACATGGAGCTGTTGGAACAAGTCCAGAGGAGGCCACGAGGATGATCAGGGGCTGGAGCACCTCCTGTATGAAGACAGGATGAGAGAGTTGGGGCTGTTCAGCCTGGGGAAGAGAAGACTGCATGGATGTTACTGATATTTAGAATTTTGGTAATTAAAATTTAATCAATAGTTTATAATACTTAATTTTAATAATTTAGCGTTATAAGAAATGTTTTAGTGAGAAGTATGTTTGTATGGTAACCAGGTGCTGTTGTGAAATTCCCTGTATAGCCCTGTACCAGGACCCAAATGGATAGGTCAAAATCATTTCATAGCAACAGGTAGTACAAGCAGTTTATGTTGAACAGTGTAGGTAGCTGTCAAGGTCTAGATTAATGAGAATGAAGAGAGTCAACCGTAACTGTTTATAGTTACCTGCCAAGGATACCGTGGAATTAGGTAAAAGGTAATTCCAGCAGGGGGAGATTGCGACCACCGACACACAGACCACCTGCCCATTGTGTACCCCAGACTCATTTCTAGAGGATTCTAACTTTAGTTGCGCAGAATCGGAAATGGGAGGAGAATCTGTTAATGATTTTGGGAAATAACATGTTTATGTATGAGTAGGCTCTATGTAAGAAGCTTGATTTTAGTGCAAGGTGTGCACGTTAGGAGGAGCTATCCCCCGTGCACCCGGGGCTGTAATAAAGAGGTGTCTGCTTATCTACATCCCATTGGTGTTGATAAGTTTCTTATTCTGGATTTTCGGTAACATGGAGACCTCCTAGCAGCATTCCAGTACCTGAAAGGGGCCTATAGGGATGCTGGGGAGAGACTCTTCATTGGGGACTGTAGTGACAGGACAAGGGGTAATGGGTTCAAACTTCAACAGGAGAAGTTGAGATTGGATATAAGGAAGGAATTCTTTCCTGTGAGGGTGGTGAGATGCTGGAATGGGTTGCCCAAGGAGGTTGTGAATGATCCATCCCTGGCAGTGTTGAAGGCCAGGTTGGACACTGGGGCTTGGAGCAAGCTGCTCTAGTGGAAGGTGTCCCTGCCTGTGGCAGGCTTGGAACTGGAGGATCTTTAAGGTCCCTTCCAACCCAAACCATGCTGTGATTCTACTGACTTCAGCAGTGGCTGAGTTCTTGGTGGATCCACAGTCATGCACTGGGAATAGACAGGAGGGTCTGAGCAAGAGCAGTAGGGCTTAACCCATGCCCATGGCCTCCCTGCAATCTTTCCTCCTGGATGCTTTACTGACGTGGGTAGTTTGCATGAGCCCTGTGTTATGAACTGTAACAAATCAAGCAGAGTTGTTTCCTGCAGTCAGCCAGAATCCTTGCCTCCTACAGTGCCTCCTAACAGAGTATTTGTAGGAATGCTGGTGAATGGAAACTCAATTTCTTCCTTGTTCATCTTTGTCCTGTCCAGCTGTGGAAGCAGCTCTTGGTTTTTTTCCATCTGGATCCTACCTGCTTGCCAAAGAATGTCCGGAGTCTTTTTTCAAGTCCCATGAACACCCTGATAGAGCTATGCTGATCTCATGCTTTATTTTTGAGTATACTTGAAGGTGATACAGCAGATACAATAATTTAGATAAAAAAGTAAATCTAGATATAAAAATTCAGGTAGATTCAAATTAAGCATTTCTTGCAACACTTTAGTGGAAAACAGTCTTTAGTTGAACATATATCCACATGAAGTGGATAGAGCTGTTTAAAGAAAAAATTGCCCTAAATCATATTGACGAAAGAGGTGAAGAGGATGACAGATGTTCTGCCTCAGTGGCGAGCAGTGGGATATCTGCTGCTTCATGTATTATTGGCTGAGGAGGCAGAGCCAAGTTATTTGTTAATGAAATCTGTGATTCAGCTTAGGCCAGTGAAGGTTTGGAGGGGACTGACTATTTCTTATGTTATATATTTTCAAGTATATTTGAAATATACAAATATATTTCAAATATACTTGAAATACACAAATACACTTGAAAATACACTTCCTGCCACCCTCTGTGACAGGAAAACGGGACAAAACAAGTGTATTATTTAAATAAACTGATCCTTTGAATTATGTTGTGTAAAAAGAAGGAACATTATTCAGCCTCTCCTGATTGCATCTTGGTCTTTCAGGTGTATCGTATCATGCCTATATGGTGTTTATTTGGAAAGAACTGGATTTTGGGTTATAATGTTCATCTGCTTTGTTGCGCTTCTGGTGTTTTAACTAGATTCAGGGAGAGAAATGAGGTAAATGACTGACAGAAGCCAGCAGTCTGGGTTCAAAACACGAGGTGACTCAGAACCTAAGCTTGCAGCTCATGTAGACACAGTCAAGATTAAAAACCAGGGTCAGCAAATGCTTGAGGTTTAATGAGAAGGTTCAAGCTTGTATCCCTAAGGCTGTATCTGCACTGTGCAGAATAAAGGCATGAAATATAATGGGACATAAATCCTCTTTAAACAGAGACCTTTTCACTAACCTGAGTTTCTTTGGGGACCATTTGCTGATTAAAACACCTTTTTAAAGCCTTCAGAAATAAACCAGTTACATATGTCTGGCATTTTTATATGTACAGAGACAATCGATCTCACAAATTCCTCATGAGGAGGGGTTTTAGTTTGGCTGCCTCCCTAAATTGGCTTTCCAGATTCAATTGCAGGCACTTTTCTGTACCATTTCTTCCAAAATGTGAACCAGAAGTTCTCTCCTATTTGCTAGTTGCAGTAATTTTTGATGATTTGAGTACTAACTTGTATTTGCACCAGTTTCTCTACCTGTAATCAATAGCTTTTTGCCTATGTTTTGAAAAGATGATTTTAGTTCCTTTAAATGCAAATTGATTTTTGGAGATACTGAAGGGAATAACCAAGAACTGGAGAGTTTTAGTGTATCTCTTCACAAGATTAGGGTAAAAATAGAAGCCCCAGTAGAACGTATCTATGAGCATAACACTTTCAAAGTGTCAGTTCCAAAACATTACCCATGTTATTTGTTAAAGGGAGTCCTCCTTCCCATTAGGAGAAGAACATTATCATTACAATCCAGATAGCCATTTAGTTCAAGGAACATAGTTTAAATTAATAATGTGTGTCTGAGTTAATTTTTTGAAGAGAGTTCAAAGACTTTTTTGGTGGAAAAATCTGCTAGAGGTTATTCCCGGTAGCTAAGTCACTCGTTAGCCTATGTTTTGTGCTTGTAATGGCTGTCTTTCACATATTGATGAGGTTTGGACCACGCTGGCTCTACTGAGTGTTTCAACAGTAACACTGCTCTCCTCTGACTCGAGTTAGATTCTGCTCTGTCCCCTGTTTACTTGGCTGCTGCTTCTCCATGAGTGTGTCTCCTTCCATTGCACGCCAAGGAGATGTTCATGATGCGGACCTAAACTGGAGGCGTTTATTCCACAGACCTAAACTGCCAGTCCCGATTTCCATAGCAGATCCAATCTTAGTAGTCTCAGACAACTAAAAGCTGGGAGGAACCATCTCTCACCCCAACTCGTGCAGCTGGGTTGTAGATCCGGACTGTCAGGAGTCCATGTTAGAATCACAGAATCAGTAGTTAAGGTTGGAAAGAACCTTAAAATCATCCAGTTCTAACCCCTCTGCCATGGGCAGGGACACCTCACACTAAACCATGGCACCCAAGGTTCTGTCCAACGTGGCCTTGAACACTGCCAGGGATGGATGTCATATCTACACTGAAAAACTTGAAGTGCTTGATGCCACTCTGTGGTCCTGGTCTTTGGCTGGGTAGTGCAGAACAGATCACGTGCCTGCTGCAATCCTCTTTGGTCTGCAAAATAAGACAGCTTTACACAAGCTGTTTGTTGGGAATGGTCCTTGGCTGAGGAGAGCCCCCTGATTATGCCTGGATTTGTTTCTTCTTGGAAGAGTGGTACTTGGCCTAACATAGAGCTGAGCCAGGGACTGTGCCAGCAGCTCACCATATGGGCAATTATGTTCCTGTGCCTGGAGACATTTAATTTCCTGGAATAGACACAGACACAGGAAGTTCAGGAGTAACCTTCTGTTAGCATGCACCGTAGCAAAAAGGTCTGGGAAATAGTACTGATTATCCCGAAGTGCATGTACTTGTTTGCACAGCTCTTTCTATGGCAGAGACCCTGATAATAATAGAAATAAATTTGATTTGATAATGTGTTCTTATGAGTTTCTATTGTGTATGTATGTCTATAAGTATCTGTATATGTGTGTGTATATATGTCTACATGCATGTATATAGTGTGTGTGTATATATGTCTATATATATGTATATAGTGTGTATGTATATATGTCTATATGTATATATATAATATGCGGCTACTAAGAAAGATTGTGACATGAGTTTTGTGTAGAATACTGCACATCTCTACTTAATTATCTTTCTGATGCAATATCAGCCTTTTTCTCCCTGGGTAGCTTATGTGCTGAGCCAGAATCACAGTGTCCTAGTCCAGTTAAAAGATGCAGGTTGTCCAAATCACTTGAAGTAGACCATTGCCCGTTGCTCGATGGTAGTGGTGGAGCCTGCCTGTGATTTTTGTCTACTTCTGAAATGGAAGAAAGTAAGTTTTTTTTACCCAAATGTACTTCCTAGGGAATCATTGCATTTTCACGCATAGGATACACCCTTGATGTGCAGTTCACTGCCACTTTCTCTGCTGCAACGCATGCTGTGGTAATGAGTACATGGGCTGTTGTGCCTTGTTTTTCTGTGATTCTTGCTGAAGTCATTAGAAACAAGCAACACAAGCTTCTGGATGACAATGCTTGATAAGGGTCTCTGTCTAAATCGGGGGACTGAAAGCTTTCTTGCTTTGTGGACACAGACATTTTCAAGGTTTAAACACCTTCAAAACCACCATAGCCTGAGGTCTGGCAACTGTGACTGTGCCTTTCTTCTCTGTTTTGGAGCAGCAATAATGAAGCCATTCACAGGTTCTTGGTGTTTTCAAGCCTTAAGAACATCAGTCAGGAAGCCCTGAGCAACCTCCTGTGGTGCTGCTTTGAGCTGGGAAGCCAAAGGATTGAACCAGCAAATCTCCAGAGGTCTCTTCCAAGCTCAGCATCTCTGACTGTCTTTGTCTCTGGTTTCTGTTTTCTTTACATGGAAGGTTCAAACACTGAGTTAAAGTTTTCCCAGGCAGCTGTGCCAGGTAGCAGATGTTGAGGCAAAAATGTGAGATTGGAATGGGCTTGGGTTTTCTGTTAATAAGAACAAAAAATTTAACTTAAAGCAGGGACTGTGACCATTGCTCGTCACTGCTGAGACTCTCAGTGGGGGAATGGAGGGTAGAAAATACCTATGTGCAAATGGAATTTTGGAAAGCTGCTGAATTTTATACACATCTATCTACCTTGTGCAGAAAAAACCCAATGAACTTATTGGAAGTAACAAGAAGGCGCAGCATTTTGGGTTTGTACATATGGCTTTGGGCTAGCCATAACTCTCCTTTGCAACAGAATTATACTTTTAGACATGGAGTGCTTGGAAAATACTGTAAAAATCTTTTTCAGTGAAAATTTATACCTGTTAGTGAGCCTTTGTAATTGCTATGTCCATCTGCTGTTATATCTACTAGATTGCAAGGGTTTGCTCACAGAATTATAAGCAGTCCATGAATCTTTGCTCTCCTTTTTATGCTGTTTTGAGCTCTGCGCTATCAGGATAAAGGTGACAGCAGTGAAGGAACAGAACTTTGTGTTTATGATCCTGACTTCCCAAAGTCCTGAGCTTTGCTTACCTCACTGTATTACAAACATAATGCACCAAAATGTGTGTTGCACCATGAACAGATTTGTTGGAATCAAGTGCACTGCAGTCTCTGTGCAGTGGCTATTGAGAAACTCGAGTTGAATTTAGAAATCAAGGCAGTTTAGTATTGTGAAGCAGGAAGTGGCAACATGAATGTTTTGAAAGGAAGAGAATTTTCCATACTGAAGAAGAATGGAATAACAAATAAGCTGAACAATGTTCCAAGATTTGAGATGGATCTAACAACACGGCTCTAGAGTCTCCTCACTCTGCATGTTTTACAGGGAGTGTAAGAGAACAGGCATGGGAGGAGGTGAGACTTCTACTGTGTCCTCCCCATTTGCCCGTCTGGCAGTACCGATTATTTTCTCTCAGAACTGGCTTTCAGCCTGCTTTTGAATCAGTGCTGGCCTCTTTATTTTTCTTTATTTTTTCTCCTAGAGACACAAGGAAA
The DNA here is from genome assembly GCA_002631895.1 of Agapornis roseicollis. Taxonomy (NCBI): domain Eukaryota; kingdom Metazoa; phylum Chordata; class Aves; order Psittaciformes; family Psittacidae; genus Agapornis; species Agapornis roseicollis. The sequence continues at coordinate 8,673 of NDXB01019403.1, forward strand.
AGATACAAACCTGTGAGAAGGAAGAAATAATATTTTTAGTGAGAGGTAATCAGATATTTGTTTTTTTAAGTTTTGAGACAAGAATATGCTACTGGCAGGATCAACCAGGTACAGTGACCTAAGGAATTATAACTGATTTCATGAGCAAACTACTAGAAAAAAAATTACTTTTTTACATTTATGCTCATTTTTTACAGCAGAAATGAGGTGTTAAAATTCATCACTGATGTTAGAAATTCCTTTCCTATTTGTGTAAGAAACAGTGGCCATCTCAGTTCCTAAAGGTGGTTGGGAAGTCATAGAATCATAGAAGACTAAGGGTTGGAAAGGACCTTAAGATCATCTAGTTCCAACCCACCTGCCAGAAGCAGGCACACCTCACACTAAACCATGGCACCCAAGGCTTCATCCAACCTGGCCTTGAACACTGCCAGGGATGGAGCATTCACAACATCCTTGGGCAACCCATTCCAGTGCCTCAGCACCCTCACAGGAAAGAATTTCTTCCTTATAACCAGCATAAACTTCCCCTNTCCAGTGCCTCCCTCACAGGAAAGAATTTCTTCCTTATAACCAGCATAAACTTCCCCTGTTTAAGTTTGAGCCCATTACCCCTTGTCCTGTCACTACAGTCCCTAATGAAGAGTCCCTTCCCAGCATCCCTATAGCCCTCTTCAGATACTGACCATCTGTTCAATCAGTCCCTGAGAACTACTACCATGTGGGTGGCATACTTCCCACTGCAGAGGGAAACACATCTGTGCCACTCCTTGGTGAGCAGCAGAAGCAGTATTAGAACTTGGTTTGATTCTGCAGGACACTGCTCAGGCAAATAAATACCTGCCCCTTAGACCTCTCCATCTTATATGAACAAGTGTCAAGACACTTATATGAGTAAGTGTCAACTTAATTTCAGCTTCACTGCTGCCTAATGTGAGTCTGGGTTGCACCAATCCACTTTGTACCTCATTAATCTTTTAAGTGAGGTTAATTTATTTACCCTGTTGAGGACTGTACATGTAAGAGATGGATAAAATATTCAGGTCAACTTTTCATTGTTCTTCTATTCATAGAATAGTTAGGGTTGGAAAGGACCTTAAGATCATCCAGTTCCAACCCCCCTGCCATAAGCAGGGACACCCCACACCAAACCATACCACCCAAGGCTTCATCCAACCTGCTCTTGAACACTGTCAGGGATGGAGCACTCACAACAGAGGTTGTGATTTCTGTTGTGATTTTCTGTTAGGGTGATTTCTGTTAGGGTGGTGAGGCACTGGAATGGGTTGCCCAAGGAAGTTGTGAGTGCTCCATCCCTGGCAGTGTTCAAGGCCAGGTTGTCCTGTCACTACAGTCCCTAATGAAGACTTCCTCCCCAGCATCCCTATAGGCCCCCTTCAGATACTGGAAGGCTGCTAGGAGGTCTCCACGCAGCCTTCTCTTCTCCAGGCTCAACAGCCCCAACTCTCTCAGCCTGTCTTTGTATGGGAGATGCGCCAATCCCCTGGTCATCTTCGTGGCCTCCTCTGGACTGTTCCAACAGCTCCATGTCCTTTTTATGTTGAGGACATCAGAACTGCACACAATGCTCCAGG
>NDXB01019405.1:0-16631 GCA_002631895.1 Agapornis roseicollis
CTCAACCTGTGGAAGTTGCATTCTTTTGATTCTCCCTCCATCCCTCTGGAAGCAGGGGAGGGCCAGAAAGGGGGAGTTGAGTGAGTGAACGAGCTGCGTGGTTGGTTGGGTTTAAACCACGACATAACCAAAAGCTATTCCATACCACAGCACATCAAGCCCACTCTGTAAACTGGGGGCAGTTACCCGGAAGGGCTAGATCACTGCTCAGTCAGGCTGGGTAACAGTCAGTGGGTGGTGAGAGGTTGTATTCTCTTCCCTTGTTATTTCCCTTAGCATTATTATTATCGGTGGTAGCAGCAGTGATTTGTGTTATACCTTAGTTACTGGACTGCTCTTATCTCTCAACTCGTGGGAGTTATATTCTTTCAATTCTTCTCCCCATCCCTCTGGGAGTAGGGGAAGAAACTGGGTAGGTGGGAGAGGGGCGGGGGGGGGGAGGGGGGGGGAGGAAAGAGCTGCNTCTTATCTCTCAACTCGTGGGAGTTATATTCTTTCAATTCTTCTCCCCATCCCTCTGGGAGTAGGGGAAGAAACTGGGTAGGTGGGAGAGGGGCGGGGGGGGGGAGGGGGAGTGAGAGAAGAGCTGCGTGGTTTCCTGAGTTATGGCTAGGATTAAACCATGACACTCTCAAAAGTGAGCCTAAATATTTCCTTGAAATAAAATTTGCATCTAATGATTGCCCATGTTAAAGAGTTTAAAGAACTTCATATTTTGTGAGTGCAAGAGATTGTGGTAAATTAAATTGTGTGAATCGTGATTCATGCATCACAGATGTGCACAACCTACCTTACTGTCACAGAAGAAAACAGGAAGTTTTCCACAGAGCTCAGATTTGGCTAGATCTATGCTCTTCCCTGTTTAAAGGATGAGTTTTATCACAGTCATCTATGTTAAAAAATAGTTCCATGAACTAGAGCTAATGATGCCACTGTTAAATCACGACAGCCTTATTTTCGAAGATTCATCTCTTGTGATTGATTGAAGGCCCTGATTAAGCTTTTCTGCTAGTTAGAGTATTCATAAGCCCCCACTTGCATGTAGGTTCTCTTACATCCATAAGCAGAAGTTGATAAAATGGCTTTTCCAGTCTTCTGGATAATTTATGCTTTTATAGCTCTCTTGCATAGGGTAAGTTGCATGAACTTTTTTATTTTTAAAATCCTCATTCAACTGTCAAATATGATCATGGTTGAAAAATGAGGAAGGAAAGATAAGCACACAGCTTAATCTCAGAAGCTTCACTTTCTTCTAACTCAGAACTAAAATTGATACCAAAGAAAATGGTGCTTGGATGGCCAGGAACCCTGAAACACTGAACCCAAAATGTATTAAGTGCCAGAGAAATGCCTGAGAAGAATGAACGTCATCCTTTAAACAGAGGCCATTTTCAAGGAATATGCACAGATTTCAGACAGACACAAAGTTGCAGTGTGCCTAATTATCTTGTCACTGTGGAGGCTAATAATTACCTCTCTAAACAGATAAATCCTTTGGCACCTGGGAATTTTCCTATATATCTGCTAACCTACAGGCATAGGAGCTTCCCTTTATCCCCTCCATCAGCTGCCTCTTCGAACCAGGGCTGTGCTGCAGCCCTGAGGGTCGCTGCTCCCGCGAATGAATGCTGCTGCTTCAGGAGCTGGGATCCAGAAATGACATTTCAGCACTGGCCAGGCAGATTCACTAGCTCTGACGTGTCGTTTCCAGAAGCACTATCTCTCACATACATTTCAGCATGGCAGACCAGTGGGTCGGAGGGTAAAAGCAGGTTACCCAATGGGTGGAAGAAGATAATGGGCATTTTATTATAAACACATCTCTTTCTTTAAAGCTATTATTCTCAAGGATTATCCAGGTGACCTTAGTCATGATTTTGATTTCATAAAATGGAATTGTAACACTGTTCACTTCCACAACTGATTATGTATATGGGCAGTATTAAGAGATTTAACAGATTAACCTCTTAACTGCTGGGTTTCTCTGAATAAAAGGATAATCCCCTTTTACGCTCTTTATCCTGGTTACAAATTAACAATTAAAGTGAGATGAAAAGCTGTTCATATTTCTGACACATTCAGTCTGGTCTAAAGACTGTGAAAAAAATTAAACAATAAGCTCTTGTTTAAATATCTATTAGTCTTACCCTTAAGTGCTGTAGAAATAACTAGTCTTGTTAACGTGGATTCTTTTTCCTAGGATGCAAATTCTTTGCCCAGGAGAAATACAAGGTTTTCTAATTCTAAAAGTAAAGAAAAAAAATTAATCACTGAGATATTCTATAGCAGAGAGATTCTGTTTTCCCTGGTTCAGTAAAATGACTCAGCAAGTGCCACCCTGTCTTTGACACATAGGTGTTCCCAGATGCTTGGCAACTTTCCAGGACTTCAGGAAAGGGCTGCACGTTTACCTCTAGTCCTCTTTGCTACATGTTGTAATTCATTTTTGTTTCTAAAATGCCAGTATGGATGTAGAACTCTTTTGTCATCCCTCTTCACTCCCATCAATTCTCACCACAACTGGTTGAGGAAAAAGAAAGGTTCTTGGAAATGGTTGAAAAATCTGTCTTTCTAGGAGACATTTCTATTCCTGATTTGTGGTTTAAGTGGGACAAGCCAGCAGATCAACAAGAAGCTGAACTTCACTGGAGCATGATGTTATATTTAAATTGCTCAGTCAGCCTCATTTAGGGGGCATTTAATTTCCCAGAATATTTATTATTATTATTATTTATTATATTATTATTATTTAGTCTTTCCTTATACCACAGAATCTATCCAGTGATGTTGTTTTGAATTGTTCTTCCAAATCCAGGCATTTTATTAACATATCAGGGGATTGGAGCATCTCCCATACAAAGACAGGCTGAGAAAGTTGGGACTGTTTAGCCTGGAGAAGAGAAGGCTGCATGGTGATCTCATAGCAGCCTTCCAGTATATCAAGGGGGCCTATAGGGATGCTGCGGAGGGGCTCTTCATTAGGGACTGTAGTGACAGGACAAGGGGTAACGGGTTCAAACTTAAACAGGGAGGTTTAGATTGGATGTAAGGAAGAAATTCTTTTCTGTAAGGGTGGTGAGATGCTGGAATGGGTTGCCCAAGGAAGTGTGAGTGCTCCATCCCTGGCAGTGTTCAAGGCCAGGATGGACAAAGCCTTGGGTGGCATGGTTTAGTGTGAGGTGTCCCTGCTTAGGAAGTGGGATTGGACCTAGATGATCTTAAGGTCCTTTTCAACCCTAACTATTCTATGATTCTATGTATATGCTACACAAATGTAAGCTTAAATAGATATTTATCATGGAGAGAGGAAAAGCGTTGCAAGTATTCAGTCTAAAATGGATGACTGTATCAGAAGCTTTTGGAAAAAAAGAGTAATAGTGGTCAGAATATGCCAGCTTACATTTCCTCTCCTTGCCAATGACACTGTGATATCTTATGCTCAAGATGTTTCAATTAAATAACTTCCAATAACTCAAAAACAACATAAAAGATTTCAGAATGACAATACTATTGTCATCATGTGTTTTGTCCTCTCTCGTACTCCTAACAGATGTATTATGTGGGTTGGCAGGAAATGATTTATTGCCTTTTCTTATGACTGTGATTTAAATGGGAAGTCAGTTTAATGCAACAGTTGCCAGTGATCTTAACTGCCTAAAAAACCGTCATTGTTTTGAATACTCTAATTATTCATTAGCTGAATAAATGTCTTTTTCACGTGGGAATGTTTATCACTTTTTGAAGATGAAATATTAGCTTCTTCCTCCTTCTATGATTTCCTTTCTTTTGTGTTGATAGTTTCTGACTTACTATCTGTCCTGTCTGCAATCTGTCAATGGATACTTCCCAGATCAGAACAAACATTTCTTTACTCTCATTACTGCGCAATGTTTGGCCAAATAACGACCATATGGCCATTATGTCCCTAAAATTCCCACACACCATGGAAGGTAACAGCTCTGATGTAATTCTCCATGGCCCTGATTTTCTTAAGCTTTAGTCTGAAACTCAGTTTGAGCTTCGAGAGAAAAAAAAAAAAATACTGTCACCTATAATGTCATTTACAGCTTTGTGCAAGGATACTTTTCTTATGAACACACTGATGGAAAACCAGTTCTAGTCAGTTCCCAGCAGTCAGGCTACTGGTGAAAAACCTCATCCCTTGCTCAGCAACATCCCTTGCGACAGCTTTCAAAAAAGGTTATTAAAAAAACAGCTTCAGCACTAATATTGCCTCATGCTGATGTGGTGATTAAATAAAAAAGTATTTGCATGAATATGTTAATAGTAAGACAACATGCTTCATTAGCTTGTTGAAAAAAAAAAAAAAAAAAAGTGTTACCAGACTAGTAAAGAAATGTGTTCTTAACCATTAGTATTTTAGCAGTTTAGTGCTGTTTTTCTTAATAAGACTACGTTGTGCCATGTCAACCTATACATGTACACTTCTTTCCAGTTTTTGCAGTAGTAAAAATTTGGCCTCATAAAGACAAAGAGGACTTGACCAGTTTTGAATGAAGATTCTAGCTGAATGCCAGCTTCTTTGACTTATTTCAATCTATAAACAAATGGTGAGACCACTTAAGTGAATAATTTTCCAATTATTGTTAGAAATTGTATTGTAGTTGGATGATCATCAAAAGTGATAAAAGTCCTATAAAAAACAATGATAAATAATTTTTCCAAGAAAACAACAACAAAAACTCTGTGTTCTATTTAAGAAAAGCAGGCAATTAAGAATAGTTGGTGTATACTATACCAGAATATCCTATAATTGATCAATAAACAACAAACTGCCATTCAACTCCAGGTTTTGATAGTTGTTTGAAGGTACCATTCAGTTTTAGAAGCTTATGTGTAAGTCATGCCAAACTTATTGTCATTTTTTCATACTCATTCTATGTGTAGTACTTGATCACTTCTGACAGTCTAGAAGTGCTAGGGTCTGTAGTATATTTTGTTGTTTATATTTGTTTATATTTGCCACCTGAATTTAAAACAATGGGATGAATTATCTTGATACTTATGAAAGATGAATACATTTCAGAACGTATTCTTAGATAAGAAATAGTGCCTTTAAGCTTTATATAGAGAAGAAAATGTAGTAAACAGAGGTACATTGTTCTGAAAAACTGATACCAACCAAAAGGTAAAATTGCCGTTTGGCATTTCTCAGAGCATGAAAATAGATAATTTGAAATAAATGCGAGTTTTTAGAATTTCTGTAAGTTTGATGTATGCTTTGTCTACTATATGGCAGTGGAGAGATTTAATCTCTTACTGTGTGAAGAGAAAACACTATTACAATTGAAGTTTAAGAATTTAGATATGTCCATTAGCAGTTGTGTTGGTCTCTATGTACAAGCCCTGAATTCTATTTACCTCCCTTGTGGTAAATGTGAGGAAACTGGATGCTTCCTTTGCACTGAAGGAAACAGGAGGACTATTTCTAGCTCTGGATTGGATTAGATGGAAGAAATGTGACATGGCATTGTGTATTGTCCCCTTTCAGGCTTATAATAAACAGACATTCCAGAAAAGACAACAGTGTAACATACTGCAGGGTATACGTATTTGGAAATCATGAACTAATAATATAGGCCAGTGCCTGTTCCTCTGCCTGGGCACTGAGGTCCCAAGCTGTAAGAGTTTCCAAAGGATAATAATATAACCGAAATCTGGTCAAAATCTTGGCAAAATAAACCCTTTAAAATCTAATCTACCCATGTCAATAGAGGAATCTGAAGTGCCTCTGGAAGAGGCTACTTCCAGAAAACAATCATCAGGGAAGTGATGAATCAGCCTGAAGGTTGGAAATTTTCTCAGTTTTGCTCTCTGGGAAAAGGAGAAATATGTTGGTTTCTTTTTTTTCAGTGGGCATAGATACACAATCACTACATGTGAAGTCCAGCTGCATATTCCTTTTCCATCTTCCTCCTTTGCTCAAATATTAAAGAAAAACGATAATAAAAGCATAAAAAAAAAAACCAAAACAACAAAACAAACAAGAACATTAATTCGCAGCCATTTTTGTTGTTATATCTTCTTACACTAATGTCCTCTTGTTTGAAGACATTATTCAACATGATCTTTGATTTCAATTCATGTTTTGTCTTTGGGAGAATTGGAGCAAAGCTGCTCAGTTGCCAGAATTATGTTAAAAAATGACAGTTGTAGCAAATGAGTCCAATAAAACTGCGTATGTAAATTCATGAATATTGGAATGTATTTGCCAATTTCAATCAATTATGGCAAAAGCAATGGTGCCGCATTCAAAAAAATGGTTAGCAGGTTAGAAATAAAAGACACAAATCAGTTCCCACTTTGGGGGTCCTGCAGCTTGAGTTCAAAATTAACATTAGACACCAATAATGGGAGACGCCAATAATCATCAATAATGGGAGAGAGAGCCATTGGGAACTGGCCTTCCAAACTTTCAGCTGTTCACAGAGTTATTTGTTTACAGAGAGAATAAAACTGGGCCAGTAGCACAGTTTTTAAATCTGCAGACTGCATGACAGCACTCCTGCTTTTGTGTCTATGGGAGTCATGTGTTAAGAAGACTGAGAGGAAACAAGAGCCTATATTAGCAGTTTGCTGAAAAAAACACTATTTTTTGCTTTCATCAAGGCCAATTCCAGTGACACTGTACCCTCAGTCTGGGCTGTGCAGGCTGCAAAATCCTAAATCACTCACAGATGTAAGAGTAGTTTGGAACAGAAGCCATGAACACCCATTTAATCTTTTTAATTATTTATACCAAAAGAAAAACAAAGGCTAAGTGAGTATCAAAGGCTCCTTCATCACCAACTGAGAATACAGCACATTGTTTCAAGTGGCAACTGGTCTTCCTGAATTTTTGCAGGAGTATTTAAACTAATCCATGTCTCAGGAGTCAGTTCAACAGCTAATATGTGCTATTACAGACATTCTTTATATCTTTTATAGAATGATCTCAACCCTTCTCTTTCTCTCCCTTCTTTCTTTAAGCTATGACTGAAACAAAGTTGACAGGACCTAATTAAATATGTCTATTAATACAGTAAGAGCTCAGAAGTTTCACAACAGTCAGATTTTAATTTTTTTTTTTTTTTTTTTCCTCTCCGTTTTTTTTTTGGGAATCAATCTCACAACTTCCAAGTTACATTTTACTGTGATTCATTTGTCCTGGTTTGTGAACTGTATGCTTAGAATGCCTCTGGTACACCCAGATTTAGATGACAATTAGATGAATTTATGGCAGGGTGTGCTGAATCTATCTGCCCTCTTTTTCTCAACTCAAGGATTATTTTCATTTATGATACAAATGGCACCACAAAACCATCCCTTTTAATGGTTGCTGTAGAAGGTTATGAATTCACCTTCTACTAACAGTTACTGTTTGGTTGTTAACAGGACATGAAGAAAAATAGGGTTGGGAGTGGTGGGGGGGGTGTGTGTGTGAAAGTTTTCCCCTCCCAGCCAAACAAGCCATTGTGCTTGTTTAGTCTATCTGTAACTCAAAATCAATATTTATCAGATGTCTCTTGTACCTAAGCAGCTGACTTACAGGGAACTAGGACATTTTTTAACTCAGCAATATTTATTTAAGAAAAACTTTACAGTCTTTGCAATTTAAATTGCAAAACTATGTAGAGCCAGGGTCTATGCTTTTACCACACTGAGTTTACTAACCTTTTTTTCTGTTCTGCAGACTGAGTAGTAGAGGGTCCCTACACAGTCGCAGTCTGACAAATTATCTTGACCCAGCCAATCTTTGTATGCACTGTCATCATATCTGTAGATAAGAAATTTCTCCCATTTCCTCGTCTAGAAAAATTCATTCCTCTAAAAGGTGTATCACAAGACAGGCAACTACCTAAGAAATGACAAGAGGTATTTCTTGAAGCCTTTTCTTTTCGTTCCCCCTTCTTCTGCTGGACAGTTACATTAATGGGAATATTTCCAGACTTAAATTTTAAGATGGCCACAGAAATTGCCAAATGTTAAAATTGATTCAGATTACTCATCACCAATTAAGGCTTCTGTCATTGGAGGCTGTGTGTCCAAAGTAGAAGTTATTCCTCTGTTAGTCTTCACATATTCACTTTCTGCAATTAGATTTTCAGGTTTTCCTGTTTCCACTTAATTTCGTGGAAAGCACAAAAAGTATAAATTGTGCATTAATTTACATACACATCAAACAGCTATAATTTCTTGAATATCAGCTAAAACTCATAAATTAAGCTCATTTCTTTTTAAGCAGTGCAAGGTTTTGAATAACTAATTTTGAGCATTTGAGTTCAGAGAAAATTTTACACCTAATTTATAGATCTCTGAAACTGGATACTTGCAACAGAAATGCTAGCAGCCGATTAATTTTTGTGCCATGAGCAGCACTATAATTAATTCAGGCAAATTCACACATGTAAGCAACACCAGAGAAACAGGCATTTACTAAGACTTCCTGTGTTGGTCCTGCTCAATAACCTCATGCTTTGTTCTCTAGGAGTCCTCTAAGGGCTAGTAAACATAAACCTGAAGAAAGTTCAGTTACATTCCTAGCATCCCACTGGATAACAATAACCACAGGCAGAGCAAAAAATAAAATAGTTATCCCAACATGAATTAGATTTTTAATTAACTACATAGATAGAAAAATATCACTGCAGTAGGTTATTGTATTAATTATCTCTCTTTTATTTTTACCTACAGGATATAAACAACCAAGGAGGGTCATGCTAGAAAGCAAGAATCAAACTCAACCTTCTGTTCTTAGCAAGGCTTGCAATGTGCAAGCAAGGGAACATCATTTGGAAAATTATATATAAATAAATTTTACCTTTTTCACATCCTGGGAAAGAAAACCATTCTGAAAGTGAAAATAGGCAGCTTTGAGTTTTACCTCCTATAAACCTCTTTGGTAAGAACACACAAAAATTTATAGATCATATCAAGTAAAGAGATTAAAAGAAAAATTGATTTTATATCTGTTGTATATGTTACTTCTGTCTTTCCATTCTCATCACTACTTTCTTCTAGTTGAGGTTTTCCTTTTATTGCCTTTGTTTTGTATTCCTTGGCAATGTCTTTGCTTTTTCATGCTTTCTCCCTCTTTCTTACCTTGCTGGGTTTTGAGGGGATTTTTGCACACAAAATTTGAAACTAATAACTGACTTCTTTTTTTGTGTGTGGTGATTTACAATATGTGAACTGTGGGATTTGAACTTCTGTGGGTTTATTATACATAGACAAGGTTTTCCCTAATAAATAAACAAATAAACAAACAAACAAATAAATAAAATCTCCACAGAATTGAAGTTTTAACCCAGAGTCTGAAGAAATATTTTTTAAGAGTTTCCATTTGAGCTTTTGAGAAGTGCACCCACACTCATAAAAATAAGTATTACCTGTTTTATAGGGCCAAATCACAACTACTCACCTGCAGATTAGGTAGGATGTATCAAGATTGTATATGCCTTTGGCAATCCACAGGGAAAAAAGCTCAAACTGAGTAGCTGAATAGTTTTTAATAGCAAATCTAAGAAAATTACTTTAATTCTCCAGACATTCTGCAAGGAGTAAAAAAAGACCCAACCCTGAGATCTGAAACCTCAGCCAGCATTCAACTCATGTTGCTTCAATCACAGCTGTGAAACTGTGAGGATTAAAGTTAAAAGGGATTGCCAAGTTGAGCACAGACTTACTGGGGGGTGGGAAATGTCAGTAGCTCAAACAAGCACAAGAACAATCACAAAGGTGTTTCTGCACAAATTACAGTATTATCATGTTACAGAAAGTTGAATTTCCCTTTCTAGCTTGTATTTATTTTTTTAAAGTGCAAGACAAAGAAGATGTAGAAAGCACTGCTCTTTCCCCATAAACAGATTGTTTACGATTAAGTAACTTGGACTAAGTCCTGTTTCCTTTATTAATGAGATTAGTCATATTTCTTTACTGGCCCAAATTCAATGAAGCACTTAAATGCATGCATAAATCCCACTGATTTCAATAAAATTTAAATTTAAGCATGTGCTTAATTTCACTGCTAAATTGGGAACAAGAGAAATTAAAGTGGATTGGATTCCTCATCTGATACTGTGATTTGGCTAATTCAATGACATTTTGCCATGTTAACTTGCAACATTAAGCAAAGTTTTTTATAGTGAGCAAATGAGACCAGATGGGCTGGCAAACCAAGTAACTTAATAATACTTTTTTCTGAGTAGTGACTATGGACTTCCCTCTAGGCAGCATGTAGCACTTCTTGGACTGTGTATGTATTGTACTGATGTCTCTGAGAGCCATGTTTGCACAGAAGAAAGTGTCTACAGATAAATATATTATCGATTATATCTTTTCCTTCCTACACAAAATCTTATGCTTCTACTACAACCTCTCTGGTTTACAGTATTTTAATATGCACACTTATTTCCCTAAGCAGACTTGTTCTGGAGATAAGTTGACAGTATATAAGATCTTCTATCATACTTACAGTATCTGTCATCTTCAAAACATTTCAGTAAAGTTTAATTAATTAATCTCTCTGCAATTATGAATTCTCACAAGAAAAGGTCAGTGATGATACACTGCCGAGTCTCCGAGTGGTTATCATAGTTTAGAAGAGTCATAAATGCATGTTTTCAAAACTCTCTCTTCTCCTCAGACCACTTTACATGATGTTAGGAACACTTAGCCTCACCTTTGAGAAGGAATACAACCTTTTAAAAACTTGACATTCTTGGGAATCAAAATTATCAACCATGTAGGAGACAAAAAAATGCAAGCAAAGCTTTCTGAGAAATGGTGGCAATAGAAAGTTGCTTTCCCTCACCAGGGAAAGTTTTTGGGTAAGACCCTGTTTGTCCTGTACTTCAAGATATTCTGATGCAGAACATATTTTTTATATCAGTTTCCAAAGTGATCTTTAGGTTAACCATACTAGCTAGACTCTAAAAGGTTTTTAGAATAGCAGCAGATAATTTTTATTTGTCATACCATAGAATTGTAGACTGAAAGGATGGCTTGAGTTGGAAGAGACCTGAAAGATCACCAAGTTCCACCCCCTTTGTCACAGACAGGGACATCTTCCACCTTACAAGGTTGTTCAAAGCCTCATACAACCTGGCCTGAACACTGCCAGAGATGGACAGACACAACTCTGGGAAGCCCATGCCAGTGTCTCATCACCCTCACAGTGAAAATATTTCTCCTAGTATCTAACACAAATCTACCCTCTATCAGGTTAAAGCCATTCCTCCTTGTTCTGTCACTACAGGCCCTTGTAAAAAGTCACTCTCCATATTTCTTTGCCCCTTTTAGATACTGGAAGCTGCTCTAGGGCCTCCCCTAAGCTTTCTCTTCAGGTTGAACAAGCCCAACTCTCTCAAATGTCAATTAAATATTTTAGAAGTCTCATTTAATGTAAACAGTATCAGTTCATTTCTTTCCCTAGGTATCTTACTCTTCTCTCAAGGGAGGTAATGAAGTCAGGGGTAATTTTCTTTTTCTATTCATAGGAGCTCAATCCGTGCACAAGCTGAGGTAACACCACCCCCTTCTGTTCACACTGATGCGAGGCTCAGTCAAGTACATGTCCAGAGTAGTAAAACACTAGTACTTCAGTACCATTTTCACAGCTAAATACAAAGAATGAATTTTAATGCTACAGTTTAATTATGTACATTAAACTATAGATTTTTCAATTAAACTATTTTAACAATTCTCTAAACAAGCTTGTTCTAAGAATTCCTGGATAGCAAATTGTTTGAAAATCTAAATGAGATTGAGTTTTGTTTTAATTCTCTAGCATGAATAAATACAAAATTTAAATAATAAAACATTCCTCTGGGTTTTAGGGAAGCACTTTTTGTTATCTGCAGATAATTTTCATTTTAGTATGCCTGTTTATTGTCTGTCAGAGGAGCATCTATCTGATGCTTTGATACTGAGAAATTTTCTCCGTTTATAAGACTGAAAGAACTTAACTTCTATGATTTTTTTGCTTTACAGACTCATTGTGGTACACAGAAAATGTTTAATACTCATATGTTATACTCAGATAGGTTCCTCAGAATTACTTGATTAGTTTTCATTTTTTAAGTTGATTATCAGTTTAGTACATCAGTTGTTTGATCAGATTACTCACTTTGACACAATTAAATCTGATGCCAGAGTTGTGGTTTCATTATTATGTCTCTGGTTGGAAACAGTGGCTTGATGGTTGTGGTTCCCTCCATCCATGGATGTTCATTTCCATGTAATGAGCCAAAGCAGTGAGCTGAACTGGGGCTGAGCCAGGTTAAACATAATTTAGCTAAAACCAGCCCTGTGGCTGTCAGTTTAGGGAAGTGGTCCAGGCCACTGTTTGGCCACACAAACAGCACAGCTGGGGGAGCAGCTCTGGGGAAGGATGAAGGAGGACTTTGTAATTTTTGCTGCAAAACTTCAACAAAGTGCTTTTGAGTAAAGGTCTGATTTTTCTTTTTAAACGGTAAAGCAAAATTAAGAACATCCTGGAAGCTTTGACCAAACCACAGAATAAGAAAAACAAATATACCTGTGGATATTTCTAATGTTAATGTTTTCGTAAAGTCTTTCTCATACATGCACTGCAAAGCTTGGTCAGTGTGAGTGTCATTTCTGTGTTTCCTACAACTCACAACAGAGGTCTAAAGAACTAGCATACATAACTTTGCTATGTTTAGAAAAGTCCCTATTTTGATGTAAGACACGGTTTTTGCTTATTTACTCTGTGAGGACAGTGAACTCTGATATTCAGGCTGAAACATCTCAGCTATGAGTCAACCAATGAATTTACATCAAAAAGGGAGAAACTTGTTCAACTGGCTTTAGAAAGACACTGACTGCTTTCCACCATCAGTGATGCAAATGGAAATTCTTGTGTTAGTGCTGAAGCAATGTATGTGAAACACATTTATCTTTGTCATGGAAGATGTTTTTCCACTGGGAAGAGATGCTCTGTGGGAAGACCTATCACACTATAGATGCTGTACCTAAACATCAAGTTGTCATTCTGCAGTCATCTTTGTGGGATGTTGCAGTGCTTGGGCATCCTTATGGCTGTGTGGCCACATGATGAGCAACTACTGGGCTATTCTGGAAAGTGCCAGGGTGTTGGAGAATTGAGGAGAGGAAGACAGCAGATTTGCAGGGAAATCTCTGTTCCTTGGTTGGGCCAAAAGAAACTTAGGATAAAGCAATGTGTTTCCTTTTTATCTATATCTCCAGAGACTATTAAAACTACTGAGTTATGAAAAAATTAAAGAAAGCCCCCAGACTTTTGCAGATTCCTAAGAAACCCACAATGGCGTAGTATGCCATTGCTTTTGGACAGTTTTCAGATGCATATTATGAAACACAGTGATTATCACAGCTCTGTAACAGCTGAATGAGCGGAGTGTAGAGCAAGCACAAATCAAAGGTGTACTTTGCAACAGTTTCAAGTACCAAAGAAAAGGGAAGCCTAGACTAGCAAAACAAAACATGGTGTTACAAAGGAGAACAAAGAAGAGGAGGAAAAGGCAAAGGTAATGCTTCAGTTGAAGAGTTCAGGTGAACCATGACCCATGACCTCGTGGTGATTTTAGGAAGCTTCCTCCCTCTCCAGCACTCACCCAAAGGAGTTTCTCAGCTATGTAGCTCTATGCTACATCTGGTCAAGAGCCTCTCACTTCTTGCTTCTATCAGGTGAATAATTTCTGTTCTCAGGACACCATCTGTAGCTACTGAGGTGAAATCATCCCAGACTTCATACTGATGCTAACCTATCATGAATGAGAACTTGACCTGCAGAAAGTATTTAGGAGTGGTTTCTTCATTTCTGCAGTGACTGGGCCTTACTTGTGAAGGGTGCAGTACAGGAGAGGACTTTTCCTTCTTTAAATTTGCATTTTTAAAAAGCTTAAAGTCCTGACTTTTTAAGGGTTCAAAACCTCCATCTCAAATTAGAGTTCCGTATGACTATTTCACCTGAAATCAAGGCAGTGCTTGAATCTCAACATCAAGAAAGTCTTTTGCTGTACAGATTTTCAGAATGACTGTCAGGCCCATGTTTTGAGACTTCTTGAAAATTATTATTTATGTGATGAATGGAGTATAAGCTTGCAATTTTTTGTTTATCTGGTTTCAGCATGATCTTCAATTTTGGCTTCTAAGCTCTGGAAGAAAAGCTTTTAAATATCATTGTGTTTTGGGTAAAACCTGTGCTGAAAGATTGCTTTCAAAGGTGTCCTCAGATTTTAATTTCCTGTCTTTTGACACTGTTCAGTTCCTGCAGTGCCTCTGAGTGAATGGCTGAGCACCTCAAAGAGTGTGCTAGAAAGTGTTACCTGAGTCCAGTTTGCTTCCAGTGTGCTCTTGCAATGCTTGTAGTCAATATATTCCTCAAGACTGTGTAGCCCATTCTGTCACTAGCTCTACCTCACCAGTGTCACACACTCAGACTCTGTTAGTGGCACAAAGAGGTTTAACTATATTGTTTCTGCTGGCCTACAGCAAATAGGGAGTAACCCAAAATGTCCAAATGGCAACATCACTTTTTCATCAGGTTCTGGAAGTAAAAGCTGTGCAGGGAGGTTGCAGCCAACCTGCCCTCAATACTTATAGTCAGAACATGTGCCAAAGACCATTGAAGCCATGGCTGGTTAGGTCAGGGAGGTGAACGTCTCAAGACAGGCTGGAAAAAAACGTCTAGCTTGAGTAAAGAATGACCTAAGAATTCCTCACCAGGGCAATACCTCACCAGATATCAAGAAGAAGTATAGCAGAAGACTACCCAGAAAGCCAAGCAGTATGGGAAAGCAGATTTCACTGTATTTTTGTCACCTAGATATGGAACTAACTAGAAATTTTACCTCTAAGAAATGACGAGAAAAAAAAAAAAATCAACAAAATTTCTAAAATGCTTTCAGATTGCACTTATTTTTTTTTTAAATTTAAATACACCATACTGGATACACAAAGTAGTTGTTCAAGTAGGTTATGTTATTCACCTGAAAGAATTTAAAAGGACTAAAACCAGCTGATGTGTTTAAAGCAGAGTGAAGGAGATATTTAGAAATAAAAACCATAAAAATCGCCAAAACCCAGAAATCATATCAAAACCAGAAAGAGGGGAAGCACTAATTCTGTTGAGTTAAACATGGAATTTTAATTACATAGGTCAGAAGTAACATTTCAGAACTAGGTAGTTTACCAGAGAGTCTATAGGGTCAATAGATTATTGAGGTATAAAAGGAAGGTGGGCCTTCTTCATAGCTGAAAATCAATTCCTTTTGAATATCCAAGCATCTTTTAAGAATTATCAAAGATTTCTAAAAAGAATTACATTTTCATGGGCTTGTATAGACTAATAGTTGATTGAAGGACAGGAAACAGAACAAAAATAGTTGATCAGAGGAAACGGTTATCAGTCCAGATGAGTAGGGTTCCTGTGATATGACCTGTGCTGCATGACAATAAAAATTACACAGGAAAAGATAATAATTCTGAAGTTCTTTTAAAGTCCCATCAATGATGAACTTGCAGATATCAAACAGCTACGTCATAAATCAATGGGCCATAGGCATTCTGCCCAGAATCCCAAGGGTGTGTGCCATTGGCTTCTCTTCTGGGAACTAGTAAGCTAATTTTCAAAAATACATTGGCACACTTTCCTGCAGAGGTAAATAGAAATTACCTTTGAACCACTCATCTACATAATTGAATCGTGCAAGAACCTGTGATGACTGAGTTCTGTTGTAGAGTTCACAGGCTCTTTGTAGTGGCCTAGCCTGTGACTATTGTTGGGCAGTGCACCTGTGATAGTAACCTGGTATCACAGCCGACATGACGCATTTTAGCCACTTCTCCTGTATTGCTATCATCTTGTGGCATCACACTCTAAATGGAAAAACTGCATGCTCTAAGCTGCCTATGACAGGGTTCCCTTGAATGAAAAACTGTGCTTGAGCTGGTGACAGGTACTGGCCATAGAGTAAATACTGGAGCAAGAGCTTTTGGGATGTCTGAGTTTCCTAAATTTTCCACCTCTTACACTTTGAGGATAATTCTGTAGAATTATCTAGACATTATTAGTGAAATTTGGACAAAGGCTGCGTATTCCTAGCCCAGCACCTACAATGGGTAATAGAACATGGTGGAAGAGAAGTTGCAGATGTATACCAAGTCAAAATGTTAAATGCCTTGCTTACTTATAAAGATTAAATTACATTATGTGATCAAATTTACTTCTATGGAGCTAATATCTCTATTACAAGGAATGACTTACAGTAACTTCACAAATCCTCACACACACACACACTGAAAGTTCTTCAAAATCTGGATGCATTCTTTGTGTCCTGTGTCCAAACTTAAAATGTGATAGAGCTCAGATCTTTGACATCTGTAAGTCTGTAAGTAAATCAGCCAGCAAAAGTAACTGCAGAAGTAGTTAGTGTTGGCTTGATGCAGCCATTACAGTCAAAGTAAGACTTCTGAAATTTGCTCCAATATACAGGCCAGTTTCTTCTCTCCACTACTTACTGGAATCAGCTGGGACTTAGCATGAAAAAACAACTTACAAGTCAACTATAAATGATGCATGTGAACTAAAAAAAAAAAAAAAAAAAAAAAAAAAAAAAAAAACATTA
>NDXB01019405.1:18989-29242 GCA_002631895.1 Agapornis roseicollis
TTTTTTTTTTTTTGTTTTTTTTTTTTTTTTTTTAATTTCCAAGATTTCTGCTCCTCAGTTGCATTCTTTGTTGTGAACCTAGGACTAAAATTTATCACAAAATTTAGCTCAAGTTGAAAACAAATGAGGTCAATAATGCCACCGAGTGGTGGGAAATAAAAATAACTCAGCATAGTTACAGAGTTGATGATATAATATAAGCAGGTTTTTATGTCAACATCTTCCCTGAATCCACAGGAAAAAGAAATAGAAAGTCATCAAGGGAGAGAGAGGCAAGGGGATGAGAGGTGTGGGAGAGATGGGGAAAGAAAGACAGAATGTAGCAATGTGTTGGTGTGTAAAACTAGGTGGCTAATTACTGCACAGTGATCTAGCATACATAAGATGTTACAAAGATGAGAGCCAAATGGATTTGCAGAAAAATAATTAGAAGGAAAAGGAAATTTAGGAAAAATTCTAAATATTAGTTATTTGGTTAATGCTACCATCAGTAAGTTTGATTATATATCAGAGCCTATAAGGCTTTAAGAACCATTTTGTTTATGTGCTGGGAAATAAAAAAATTCTGTACACGCAGCTTTCAGCTTTCATGAAGGTATTTGCTAAACTCATAAAAGCCTCCAGAAATTTACTTGGCAAGGTGATTATAAAAGACATGGATGAAATTCTGAATGAATTAATTGTTGTTTTGTAGAGACTCATGCTCATATCTTCACTGAAAGTAATATATTCCTTGCAAGTGTAAATGAGAGTTTTCAGAAGACTATTAGGTTACCAAGTTAAATAAACCACATGCATATATGTATGTGTATCTAATATCTCATACTCAGGCACCTAAATTAGAAAGGCTTTCCTTTTATAATGACTGGTCTGCTGTTTTCTCTGAGTAAAACAGATTTTTTAATCTTAACATTTTCTGGTTTTTGTGTTAATTTCAGCAGTAGATTTTAATCATAATTCCATTTTTTATAAAAAGAACCAAAATTAACCCTTGCATGTCTCAAGTCAAATTAGTATATTAATAACTCAGCCAACCAACAAATAAGTGAATTTATTTTTTCGGTTACATATAGTAGCTCAGAAAATACCCTATAATTTTTCACATCTATCAAGACAATCTGCTTTAAATATATTTGGCTTTCTATTAAACTAATTTCCATTGATAATTTTAGGGGGTTATAAGGCTATTATATAATGGTGAAAAGTTTCCACAATAACTATAGAAGATTAGATAAAAATGACAGGTCAGTCATAAAAATAATCTTAATTTTTGAAAGGAAAAAAAAAAAAAAGCTGATAAAAAAAAAATTCTAAAAAAAAAAAAAAAAAAATATTCTCAAAAAAAAAAAAAAAAAACCAAACAAAAAAAACCCACAAAAAAAACAAAAAAAAAAAAAATTTTCAAAAAAAAAAAAAAAAAACCAAACAAAAAAAACCCACAAAAAAAACAAAAAAAAAAAAAATTTTCAAAAAAAAAAAAAAAAAAATATTCTCAAAAAAAAAAAAAAATAACAACCAACACAAAATACCCCACAAAAAGACCTCAAAAGAGAAAGAAAAGGCATTGATTTGAACCCCAGCATGAGAAATACTCAGTAAAATCTGTGAATTTCACTTGGATAGAAATCCTAGACCAAAGCATTTCTACATTTCTACATGGAGATATTATTTTATAATTCCTAGCAGTTTACACTAGGATGGCTGCTTGTGTAACATGCAGTCCAGGGGGCAAACACATAAATACCTGCAGCCTGAAGAACACATTGCGCAAAGCTCTGTCCTGAAGTACAAGTACACTATTCCTATAAATAACTTCTGCTGTAAGACTTTGGCTAGAGGATGCAAATAATGTAAATTGTTGGAATCAAATGAGGCATAACAAAAGAAAGCAGTATCTAATAAGTACGTATTGGACTTTGGAATATTTTTGTCTAAACAGTCAGCCTAGATAAAGAATAGTATTTCCAAAAATTTGCATTAGAATCAGAAGTGGTGGCTTCTTGTCCTATTTCTAAGTTGTTGGGGGTCAAAATAAAAGATAATTTTATTTCAAAATAATCAGTGTAGATGAGACATGAAATTTTTTGGTGGAATCTCTTGCATGCAGGTAAAAATACTGAAAAATTATACTCAAGCCTTCCTACAAACACCTATCAAGATTTCAGCTGTGTATTTCAGTGCAGTCTCAACAAGCCAAAGAATTAGAATCTGAATGAAGCCTCTTGTTATCTTTATGTGTCAAACAGTTAATTTTTTAGCTCCCAAATACAGCTTCAAAAAGGTCTTCTCTGTCATAGATAAACTCAGACGATGATAAAGGCCTGTATTTATGCTTTATTTGTTGCAATATCATTTAATAGCCTACTATTCATCATTTCCTTCCTCACAACTTTCTGAAGCTTCTTCCAACCCTGTGTCTAACTTCATGCATGGTTTGAAAGGCAAGATGAGATAAAACACATGCATGGACTGTCAGCTAGGTGGGACCACCATCCATGCGGTCAAACAGCACCCAACTGTTTATAGTGATCATCATTAGTCAGGAGGTAATCTTTCATGATAGAGTATTGCTCATTCTACCTGCCAAAACACATACCAGACTTGTGCTGGTCTAACAGAGCACCTGCTCTTGTTACAGTATGGAAATCAGCACTTTTTCAAAAGGAAGGGAATTTGTTGCATAAGAGTGTAGCCTTCCTTTTGTAAAATAACAGGCCTCATAAAACTGCTTGTAAAACAATCTGCAACTGCTTTTTCAGGTTTTCACTGGAGTGCCTTTTGCTTGCAGTATCATCCTGCATGTGCACCACAAATATGGTTTTACCTCAAAACAGAATTAACTCATTTCTTTAGTAATCTTTCTGGTACCTCAGATTCTGCCTGTGCTTCTGTCAAGGGAAGAGGCAAAAGGAGACACGTTAAAACAAAACAAAATAAAGCAATTGGTAAAACATATTTTCTCAATTTAGTACATAATGAATGGAGCTGCTTATTGCAGAAAGTTACAGCCAATTTAGTTATTTCTGTTTAACACTGATGTTAGTAAACCATTGCAAATCCCTAATATGTCATGTTTAAACTGATTATTTCCTAAATCTGTTTAATTTGATATAGCAATTTCTCTTGTTATGTACCATTACTCTAACAATTTCTTCAGAACTGCTTTCTGTGATCCTTATTAGTTTAAGCACTCTAAAGATTTTCTATAAGAGTTGACAAAAAAATTTGTCCAGAACTTTCAATTATATAGATAAAATCCATTCCAAATATATATAGGATCATTAAAGCATTGGACCAAATAAAAAAATGCTATTAAAATTTAAGTCCTAAGAACTTTGGAGATCAGCATTCTTTCATTTTTATAGTATTGTACTGGAAACCTGCTTACACTGTCAGGAGATAAGAAAGGACTGTTCTCAGAGTTCATGCAGACTTTAATTTTGAATTTCCATCTGTAATCAGATCTTGCATGTTATTAACAACCACCCTAAGAGCTGCTTTCTTCTTCATGAGCTCGTTAGTCAGACATTCCATAAAACATCTGTAGTGTCATCATCAACCTGAGTCAATACCTTTGGTCTTGGTGTGACATTTACTTAGCCAACACATATGTAATTAAAATCTTTCATCAAAATTACTTCTCTCCCTTTTTAACCTCTCTTACAATCCTTGGCATACCATAGTTAATGTAACCATCCCACTCCCTAGCTTTTCCAATAAGCTGGAATATTAATGTACAGATTCTTCAGGCAAATATCTTTTCAGTATCATTTAATTTTATGATACTTGCCACTCGCCACTAATCCATTCCTATTCTAGTCCTATGCTAGATTTTCTATGTAGTATTTCAGGTTTTCATTTTCTTCCTTCACCAGGCTTCTGGTATGTACACAGTGATGTCCTCATGAAGCTAGACATTCTAGTTCTTTTAACGTAATTTCCTTTCAATCATATAAAAGAACCTGTACCAAAGAATTTTGGTTTTCCATTCCTGGAATCATACTTTAAATGGCACATATTTTCTATTTCTTAGTTGATTAACTACACCATCCAGTTTGTTCTGCATGTCCTTTTCACATTTGCATCCATATTAGACGCAGGACCCTGAACCATGTTTTCCCATCTTGTCTCAGCACACTCTTTAACTTAGAAGATTATGCGCAGTTTTCATCTTTCTAAACACGACAGCCTGATTCCCTTATGGGTCACATATAATAACTTCCTTCTGTTTAGTTTCTTTTTTCTTCTTTTTTTTAATCTTTTTTTATTTTTCTTTGCCTAGCAGGGTCCTTATTTTTGGATGACCCTGAATCTTTATTCCTCACAGAATGTACTGTTGTGCTTGTCTCTTTGGATCTGTGTGAAGTTTATGATTAGAGGTGGAAATTTTTATTTAAAGAATTCAATAACAGCACAAAGGATCCCTGACACTGCCATTGGAATGAGTGAAATAAGGAGACCAGGGTGGGTGGGGATAACTTCAGGTTAAAAAGTTGGATGCTTTCCTAATTTGCTAGGTTCTCTCCTTGTCTCTGCCAGAGAGATGCTGTCATCTTATCTTCCTCCACAACAGAACAGATCTACTTTAGAATGGAGCTCTCTGCATTCTGACTGAGACAGAGGGAGCCGTTGGAAAACTGTATCGTCATTTAAAAATACATACCCAAATTTACAGAAAATGGAAAGAAAATATGTACATGGCACACAGGTTGTCTGAGTTCACATGCAAATATCACTGTCTTGATACTGAGACTGAATTAAAGACTGATATTGGAAATGATACTCTGCAGTCCTTCCTTAAAACTGAAGTCAATAAAGCTACATCTTTCAAACTTCTCCTAATGTCTGGGGTTTTTATCTTTAATATTTCATATCCATATGGACTTGGAGTTTGAATCATCAATTCTGAGGAAATTCTTGAGAATTTAAATTTTATTCACATTAAACTCATTTTATCCATGAGGTATATGTATTCTTAAATAAATACTTGAATAATATTTGATTCTCATTATAACCTTCTGTTCTACAGGCATAATCAATGCTTGTCATGGAACCAATACACTACCTGCCTTTGCCACTGCATTGGATATAACCTACAGAAGTTACTGGACAAGCTGACCTGAATGCCATTTATACACAACTTGCTTAGAATAGGCAAGGACCCAACACTGATTCTAACTCTAGCCTGAAAATGAATCTTTACGTCAGGAGAAGTGGAGTATACGAAAGGCATCATTTTTCTACTACTCTGTGTGAAACCATAGAATTATAGAATAGTTAGGGTTGGAAGGGACCTTAACATCATCTAGTTCCAACCCCCCTGCCATAAGCAGGGACACCTCACACTAAACCATGCCACTCAAGGCTTCATCCAACCTGGCCTTGAACACTGCAAGGGATGGAGCATTCACAACCTTCCTGGGCAACCCATTCCAGCATCTCACCATCTTAAGTATTGTAATTTAACAAAGGAGCTAATGACAATAAAAACCTCTACATCGTAATGCAAGCGAAGATTTTTCTCTAACGATAATTCTGTTTCCACCTATTAAAAGCAAATTTTTTTTTTTAGTTGTTGCTGCTTCTTCACAAGTGGTGCATATGAACAGAATCTGATTTAATTAAAATTTCATTTATGTGAAATGTTATTTGCTTTATGAAGTAAAAAAATCTGAAAATATTACCCAGGACCATGGAAGCAAAGGAAAAAGAAAAAAAAATTGCCATGATTTCTAAATTTACAAGTTGAATATTCAAACCTACTAATCAGAATCCAGAATTTCTGAAATAATTGAGACTATGTTGAAAAAAAAATAAAAAAAGAAAAAAAACAACAACCACAATTCAAGGTTACTGCTTTCTGAAAGTAGTTTAAAATGTCAACATATTTGTATTTTCTGGAAAAAGCATAAAATTTTCCTTAGTGTTAAAACTACAGAAGCATGCTCTGATATAAGCTGTGTTATATTTAGGACAAAGCTAGTATATAACGCAATCTGATACAGCTACTTATGGAAGAGACTTGAAATAACCTAAATTCAATCTCTTCTTCCAAATCTGGATTGACTGAACATAAAATCATTGCAGGCATTTGCTTGTTTAACCCCATTCGTTAAGTCTCCCAGTGACAGGGATATTTCAGCCACCCCAGACAAGCCATTCCAGTTCTTCATTGTCTTTGCTGTCCATCAAAAGCTTTTCAGTACCTAAGATGAATATTCCTCACTGTAACATAAACCCATAATTTTTTGCATCTCTGCTATGGAAATGGACGATTGTTCCCTTCTTCTTTACAATGATGGTTTTTACCCTTGAAGACTCCTGTCATCCCCCTCCCCCTAACATTTGATATACACGAAACAACTCCAAGACAATAATTCTTTTCCTAAGACATCATGTTTTCTTGACTTCCAATTATTCTCTTGATTGTACTCTGGGTCATCTTCATTTCTTCCACAGCTTTCTCAAATGCAGCCCCTGAGGGACACATGATACCCCATGTGAGGCCTCATCAATGCAGAAGCAAGCTGGGGAAGTTTCTGTGCTCATTGCAGAGGCTTTGCCTATTCCACAACAGTATGGTTCACTGACTCAAACTCTCATAACCATCAGATCTTTCCCTGAAAACCTGCTGTCAGATTGTTGGCAATTAGTGTTCCTGAAGCTAGTCATTCCTGCCCAAGTGTCACACTTCGTATTTTTCCTTTCTGAAATTCACCTGACCATTTTTCCAGTCTGTCAAAATAATTTTGAACACTAAAAACTTTTCAGCATAGAACCAGCTAGGTTAGAAAATACCTTTAAGATCACCAAGTCCAACCATTATTCCAGGACTGCCAAGACCACCACCAAACCATATCATTAAGGGTTTCATCTATATGGCTTTTGAACTCTTAACCAGTACTTCTACCTTTGTGCTATTAGAAGACTTAACATGTTCTCATTCTGTGAGAATGAAGACCTTAGGCCCACTGTAGGAAAGGATCTGGTTCAAGACCATCTTAAGAACGTGAACATGCACAAGTCCATGGGACCCAATGAAATCCATCTGCGGGTCCTGAAGGAGCTGGCGAGTGAAGTTGCTAAGCCACTTGTCATCACATTAGAAAAATCATGGAAATCAGGTGAAGTTCCCAAAGACTGGGAAAGGGGAAATATAACCCCCATTTTCAAGAAGGGGAAAATGCATGACACAGGAAACTACAGACCAGTCAGTCTCACCTCTGTGCCTGGCAAAATCTTGGAGCAGAGTCTCCTGGAAGGCATGCTAAGGCACATGAAAAACAACAAGATGCTTGGTGGCAGTCAGCATGGCTTGACTAGGGGGAAATCCTGCCTGACCAATTTGGTGGCCTTCTATGATGGGGTTACAGAACTGATGGACAGGGGTAGAACAGTTGACATCATCTACCTGGACACTGTCCCACACAACACCCTTGCCTCTAAATTGGAGAAACATCAGTTTGATAGATGGACCACTCGGTGGATAAAGAACTGCCCAGATGGCCATACACAGAGGGTTGTGGTCAATGGTTCAATATCCAGCTGGAGACCAGTAATGAGTGGTGTCCCTCAGGGATTGGTATTTGGATTGGTCTTCCAATATCTGAAGGGGGCCTACAGAGATGCTGGGAAGGGACTCTTCATTAGGGACTGTAGTGACAGGACAAGGGGTAACAGGTTCAAACTTAAACAGGAGAGCTTTAGATTGGATATATGGAAGAAATTCTTTCCTGTGAGGGTGGTGAGATGCTGGAATGGGTTGCCCAAGGAAGCTGTGAGTGCTCCATCCCTGGCAGTGTTCAAGGTCAGGTTGGACAAAGCCTTGGGTGGCATGGTTTAGTGTGAGATGTCCCTGCTTATGGCAGGGGGTTTGGAACTAGATGATCTTATGATCCTTTCCAACCCTAACTATTCTATGATTCTATGAATCAACAATTCTATTTCATGAATGAAATGCAGAAAGCACTAAATGGAACTACGTGCAGGATGTAACTCCTTGAAACACATCTTGACTGGAGCTACCAATCAATAATTTTAGGGCACATTAACTTCCACTCCATCAGTTGCATCCACACCAAAATTTTCTTGACATGGATGATACTATGTGAGTACAAAAAGCCTCACATAAGGCTATATGATCACTTTATCATTCTCCAGATGTTAACAGGTAACTACCTTTTTTTTTTCATAGTTTTTTTTTTTTTTTTAGAGACACAAGCTAAACAGGTAATTTAATTTTTATTTTCCATTATAAATCTATACCCTGCATTTCTCTTTTACAGCTATTTCAATATTAACTGTCCTCTGTGAGCTTTCAAAGGTAACTGTCAAGGTACTGAGGATGTTTCATATAGTACTTTAATTAATTATCCTAGCATAGGTTTCACATGTGGGATTTTTTTTCTTCATATTCAGAAAATTGTCAAATAATGTAAGCTGATTGAGGCATGGTCAGTTCCTGATACCATCTTGGCAGTTTTGAATATTACCATCTACAGCTGTTCACTGTTGTAGATTTTAATTTAAGTAAGTTAAGTAATTTGTTTTAAAAGGAATAGGATCACTGCTGTGATCAGTTATGGACCCCGTAATGAGGTAATGGCTTTAACCTGATGACTTAGAACGAAACTGAGAGTAATATCTTTACGAAGTTTTACAACCACACCCATCTAAAGGACCACATCTATAGAATCCAAAGAACAGGGAAGAGCTGCTGTTTAGATGGGAAGCCATGATTGTCAATGGTTTTTAAAATTTAACTGATGCATATGAGCTTTGGAAAAAAAAAATAAAAGTGTTGACAACACAACAACAACAAATTGTCTATTGCTTCACCAACCCCTTCCAAAGGACTTATAGGAGTCAGTCAGCTAGAAGCCTGTACACAACTTATTTGCAACATGCAAATCAATATTTGGATTTTTAAAGAACCCCATGACTTGCTGGACAATTATTCATAGATCCATCACAATTCCAGTGGATAAGTAGTAAACTTGTATCTGACTAGTGAACTTTAAATGAAAGTATCTGTAGAATTTCTGTTAGTTGTATAACTTCTAAAATTCTTTTCCTGCATAAATGGTGGTACATGAATCTGTTTATCTTCAGGGCCCTATTAGAAACCTATTTGTATTTCCAGGCTTTTGCCTAAAGGAGTAGTAATAAAAAGTGTGTCTAATTTATCCCAGACCACACTAGAGGATTTTGCTTAAGGTTGGCATTGGTCACTTACAGGTGGGCTATCTATATTAGTGTTTAACTTCCCCAGGAGAGTTACCTGTAGACACTTCCTTTATCTCAAAATACCAGAGAATACCCGAATATGCGCATAGCACAGCCCAAGTACAACTGAAAATCTGACTTGTAAATCAAGTGCAACTAAAATATTTTCAACTTAGACAGATAAAATGTCTACTGGAAAACTGACTGCTTACTTCTATCAGGAATGCCTAAAAAAATCTTATCCTAC
The DNA here is from genome assembly GCA_002631895.1 of Agapornis roseicollis. Taxonomy (NCBI): domain Eukaryota; kingdom Metazoa; phylum Chordata; class Aves; order Psittaciformes; family Psittacidae; genus Agapornis; species Agapornis roseicollis. The sequence goes on from NDXB01019405.1 coordinate 28,462, forward strand.
AAGTAGCAGCACATCCTGAGAGCACTTCATAGTGACATGCAGACTGATCATTTAGCCAGCTGCTAGCAAATAAAAGTAAAAATGTCACCTCTGAGCTCTACAAGTCTCTTCCTTGTTTGCAGCTCTATTTCTGCCCAAGAACCATATTTTACAATGCTTATAAAGAAATCAATTTTCATCAAACATAATCCATACTATTTTTGGAATTACATCAAAGGGATGGACCACTGGCGAGGTTCCGGATGATAGGAAGCTGGCCAATGTGACGTCCATTTACAAAAAGGGTAGGAAGGAGGATCCTGGTAATTACAGGCCATTTAGCCTGACCTCGGTACCGGGAAAGTTAATGGAAAAGTTCATACTGAGTGTTATTAAGCAGCACTTAAGAGATGGCCAGGGTATCAGACCCAGCCAGCATGGGTTTATGAAGGGTAGGTCATGTTTGACAAACCTGATTTCCTTTTATGACCAGGTGACCNTTTAGCCTGACCTCGGTACCGGGAAAGTTAATGGAAAAGTTCATACTGAGTGTTATTAAGCAGCACTTAAGAGATGGCCAGGGTATCAGACCCAGCCAGCATGGGTTTATGAAGGGTAGGTCATGTTTGACAAACCTGATTTCCTTTTATGACCAGGTGACCTGCCTGGTGGATGTTGTCTGGATTTCGGCAAGACCTTTGACACTGTCTCCCATAGCATACTCCTGGAAAAGCTGTCAGCTCACTGCTTGGACAGGAGCACTCTTTGCTGGGTCAGGAACTGGCTGGATGGCCGGGCCCAG
>NDXB01019415.1:0-28704 GCA_002631895.1 Agapornis roseicollis
GAAGAAATTCTTTCCTGTTAGGGAGGTGAGGCACTGGAATGGGTTGGCCAGGGAGGTTGTGAGCGCTCCATCCTTTGTAGTGTTCAAGGCCAGGTTGGACGAAGCCTTGGGTGACATGGTTTAGTGTGAGGTGTCCCTGCTTATGGCAGGGGGGGTTGGAACTAGATGATCTTAAGGTCCTTTCCAACCCTAACTATTCTATGATTCTATGATTCTGAATTCCTGTCTCTTGCAGTTTGACCCCACTGAAATTTCTGTGGCCTGGTTGTGCTTTCAGTAGTCAAGTAGTCTGCTGCTTCTGTTGGCTTACTCATGGAGTTCACCTGATAGCTTTCTGTTTCTATGTAAGACTATAGATGGATGTTTAACTAATTTTCATCATAAAAATAAAAAAAGGGACAACAAAGCTTTGTTTGAAACTGACTTTATTTACTTCAGCAATACCGAAAGGTTACATGTGCTGAAAAAAATAATTAATTTGGATGAATAGGTGTAGTATTAAATGATTCTGATGTAATAATACTACCTATTGATTTATCATATTAATACTGCATTACAACATTTCTTCAAAAAGTCCCTAACCTCTTATGTGTAAGAAGCATTACTCTATAGCAGATTTATGGCTTTGGTGAGTGAGAAGGAAACTAGAAGTTTTTTTACATGGTCCAATTTTGTGTCTTTAACTTAAGATGAACAATACAGTCTCCTTATAGCTCAGAATAGCATTTCCAGCCATTGGGGTTTCATGAAGTTAATTTTGATGTACTTAATTTCAAAGCTGTTGAGATTTTGAATGATGTTTTTGTGCAAACTGTCATTATAGACTGTAATAATAGGATGTCTCTTAAAAAGCAAGACGAGATACTCTGCTTAAAACCCTAAAAAGGTAGGATATTTTAAGGAATTTTTCAGATAGTTTTAAGCCTACAGTAAGGAAATATAACAGCATGCCCATTCTGCCTGGTTCTTTCAGCAAATGTATTCCAACCTTAGAATTCTTAATGTCATTTCCATCTCTACCTTTTACTTGAATGGGATCAGGATAACAGGACCTATAGTTAAACTATGAATGAAAGTGTATTTAAGAACTTTCAAATGACTTTCACCATCTGTGTTAATTATAGCACCCAGTTCTTTTACTGGAGCTTCAGCTATTGCTGGAGTCTCTCCAGTTAAATCAAGGAATTTAATTTTGCTTTTCTCTGGGGACAAACTGGCACTTTGGTGAAACTCCTTCAGGTTCCATAAATTCCTTTTAACAGAGTAATTATTTGTATTAATCTTGGGGATTATAATCAATGAACAAAAACTAGAAGAAAAATGAGGGGTTTGTTTCAATGCTTTAATGCAGTAGATAAAATGTAAGTTGAGACTAATATAGTGGAATAAATTCTGCTTTCATTTATGCTAATAAATGATAGTTCTCCTTAGATAATATCTGTAGTGAAACTTGAACAACCAAAAACATGCTTGTAATTATCAGAACCTTTGAGTAAGTTGGGGAGTTGTATTATGCTTAAGCCTTAATGAACTTATGGTGAAATTACTGCTACTTTATTAGAGGCAACTGTGTCCAGCAACATTAAAGTGCTTATATTTTTTACATATTCACTTTCAGGGGAACAAGAAAAACCCCAAAAAGCTAGCATCTTCTTTGTATGTTTTAGGCTTGTTCTGTGTCTTTGATCAGGGTTCTTACACTGAATTTCTTTAATGTATACATGAATAGTAAAAAGAACTCAGTAACTAGGTCTCTCTACCCACTTAGTGCTTTCAAAGACTTATGGATATAAAATCATTTTGAAAAAGATCTCCTGTGAATATGGTAGAGAAATTTTCCTAACTCTTAATGCATCTAAACCAGAATGAATCTGTTAAAATGGTGTATTTAATTTCCTTTCATATTTATTTTCTCTTAGATCCAACACACTCAGATTTATTTTTTCTTTGCTTTTGTTACTGCTTTGTCCTAACTAGCAAAGCTGATTGTGTTGCAGAAAGCAGTATCTCTTTATTTCAGTAGCAAACCAACAGAATTCAGAACTTAAATACTCCTGTATCTTAAGTGTATATTCTTTGGAAATGAGCACTTTATCTGATTCATTGGAAATTCCAAACCTTTGCTGCTTACCTGGAAGCACTTCAGAATATTTTCACTCATTTGACAGTCTGTTGCAAGTTGCTCTAATTTAGTGAAGGTCATATGTAAATTTAGCAATGTCCCCAGCTATTAAAACCTGGTTAATACTAGCCTGTTTCCATTGGGGAATGCTGTGGTAAAAACTACATTGGTATAACCAAGTTATGCAGTGACAGCAATGCATCTTTTAGAAGAGCCTATTTAGACATACACTTCCATGAAGTTCTCTTGAGAGTTATGTAGGGCAACTAAGGATGAGGTAAATAAGCAAAAAGTTTACTTTGGTTTATGCTAACGACATGATTTGTTCTCCCTTCCTAAAAACATGGTCTTTTTCAGGTCCAGAACTGGATACTGAGGAAACAAACAATTACTTTGTTACAAATGGAAATGATGACCAAAGCAATAGTTCCTTCCGTGATCATCTAGCTGTAGAGGAGCATTGGGTTTACATAAAATTTTAACATGCTTGTCTTTTGGACTGTACTACAAAATTTTATCAGAGAAATGTGTGTGTTTGTTTGTCTTCACCTAATATGTCATAGAAAATTTAAGATAAGTAACTTTTGACTTCAAGGGTGTCTGTGGCTGTGTTTCTGCTGTTACGACTCCAGAAGCACAGCATGCAGCTCCTGGCAAGCTAACTTAAAGTCAGCAGGAGGACAGGTTAGACTTAGTAGGTTGACTAAGTGCTGTCTAATACCAGGGGTGGTGGCAGGATTGGTGGCAGAGAGGAGCTCTGCCCTAGGGAGTGCCATGGGTAACACCAGCTCCTTGGCACTTTTACCATAAAGCAGTGATTCTCCTTCATAAGGTGTGATGCAGATCTCCTGGTAAGAAATGGGAGCACTTAATAACTGCAGTACACATTTTTAATTAAAATATTACTAGAATTCATAAAACAGTGCAGTAGTAATGCAAACATTGTTGTGACTGGTTGTCATATCTGAGGTCCCTGGCAAGTTCAAAGTTAACTGAGTCACCTCAGGAGCTCGAGCTTCACAGCCTCTTTAATCCCAATTTAGGGATCCGAAACCTGAGTGGCTTTTGCAGGAAGGGAGGGACAGGCATTTGAGCTGAAAAAAAAGCCTTTTGCTGCTGTAAGTACAAGCCTGTCCTTAGGCTTTTTTGCTTTGTTTAAAAGCCTAGGAAGGGGATGAAAGCTCAGACAGTGCCCTATTGTGTGTGCGGTGAGTGGGGGGAATGGCATGTGGATTCTGCCTGTTCTCATCTGTGCTTCAACAAGGGACCAGGAGATATATGTGCTGAGAGAAAAAAGGATTCTTCTCTGAAATAATAATAAAATAAAAAAAGATAAATGAAATTCTCACAGTAATTTCACTCAAGACTTTTGCAAGTCTCAAGCATGTTTGGTTCCTATACATAGCCTGTGTATTTGAAGCAGTTTTGAGAAGGTTGAATTGGCAGTGTTCATTGGAAGAACATAATTTGTGTCAGATAAAACCTAAAACCCTAAATGAACCCCTTTCCAAGAAGCATGCCTTAGTTTGTTGAAGGAAGATACACAGAATAGAAAGTTCCATGCAGTGTCTGTGTACAAAAATAATCTGACTGGTTTAGGGTTTGTTTTTGCTGTGTGTGTAAAAGGAGGGTGAAGGTGTTGTTTTTACATCGTGTTTGAAGTCAAAGTGTTCCAGCTACTTTATCGCAACTTGTTATAAGAGAACAGACTAATACGAGTCCCGACTGGTGTAGGAACTGAAAAAATACAGTGAGACAAAATTCCCCTTTCACTAATGATTTAAGCACAACAGAGTACAAGTTCAGTCTGTGGGAAATGTTGGTGTGTTATGTTATTTTTTTGGGCTGAAGCCATGACTTTCAAAAGAACTTGGTGAGAAGGTGTAAAGCATAATAATGCAGGCTTCCTTGTTTATTTTTTTAAGTTATTTAGCCACTGATTGATTTACAAAGATCAAATCCTTCGCCAAAATTTAAATCCATCAGGAACAAATGAGTTCTGTGATTCAAGGTGCAGGACATACTATGTTATGGGGGTTTTTTTCCACCTGAATTGAACAGCAGCATTTATCATTAATGCTGGCATTTATTTCAGCATCAGGCAGCTGGTTTGGTGTGTCAATGTACAACTCTGTGGTTTAAAAGAGCTTTACTAAGTCCTTTCTTGCCCTTGTTTTTCCTACTGTACCTCTGTTTTCACATATAATTAAAAAACTATGCCAGTGCTTGTCACTTGTGAGGTGCCAGGAGTAATCAGCAAACAGTGCACTTTAGAACCAGTGACTTCTCTGTAAATAATTGATGCTTTTAAAACAAGTAAGTGAATAGTCCTTGGTTATCCAGCTCCCAAACCCACATATCTATCAGTCCAGCCATTTAGCTGTGAAAAGCTTTTCCTTTTTTGTTTGCAGCAATGAACTGACTGTCTGAGCTGGTATATTATGTTTATAGTTACATAGACTTAAAAGTTTTTGTGTGTGTGAAGTTGCATTAGTAGTTCTGTCCATGTAAAGAAGTGTTCACAATTCTGTGACTTTTCTTTGATACTCGTATGGCACTTGTGTGGTTTTACAGGAACCTTGGTAAACCAGTATTGCTGAAAGCCCTGCATGTTTTCAGTTTCAATGCAAGTCAAAGAAAAGTTTCTCACTTAAGATGTTTGCTGCTTTGTCTTTTAGCAAGAGGAATCTGTAGTACTGACAGACAATGAATACGGTTTTGATCCCAACTCTTAAATAAGGAGCTAAGAGACTGGAATATAGATCTGAATTGGTGCTGTTGCAGGGTGCTGTTGCAGGCTTCCGTGTTGTATCAGCTTTACATGTATTATGAAATCTGTTCATAGTACATAAAAATGCACAAACCATATTACTGAACTGCAAAAGCCCCACTGCTGATAGATCAAAGAAAGCAGCAGCTGTCACCCAGTTTTAGCCACAGTGCTTTTGAATGCCTTAATCCTCTTCCCAAACAGAAGGAAGCAGAGAGAGTGCACTTTCTTTATACTCCCCCGCTTCTATTTTTTTGAAGTGTTGGTGTAGCAAAACGCAGGAGCTGTGTTCAGCAGCCATCACTGCATGGCACAAGACATTCTTTTCTATGCATCTTACTTGGACATTTCAGTCCTCCTCATGTGTGCTATGGTCTTTCAAATGTAATCTTTAGTCAAGTTAGAAATTACTCACATTGTGTTTACTCCCAGGTGTTTAAAATATCAAAGTGATTATTCAGTTGTACTTCATTTTCATTTAGGTCTACTTCAAATTTAAATTAACTTGATATTCTTTGTTCCCTTTCAGTTGCTGAAGGGATGTGTGTCGAGATTGTACTCAGAACCTGAGTTACAGGAAACATGCATATCTACCACGAGAATATATTTTACTTTGTGAATTTTTCACGTTTTCAGATATTTTCTTAGCAAGTTTTACAAGACAGTTATTACAGAATAGCTTCTCTAAGAAGCAAGCCAGACATGCTGCAAACATAAATTTGATCTGTAACAGCTATTTTTAATGTCTGTATAGTGAGTGCAGTGGTCTGTCTCCAAAGTGGCTCATGGCAGAAATCGGGGGAAGGGTATGAGAACTGAGGAAGCACATAATGATGCTTCCCTGGTACACTGTGATGTCTCACCAATGTTTCCCAAGATAGAAGCTGTTCTTTGAACTAGAGCCATTTCTTTTCTTCATTAATTTGCCTAATCACTTTTCTTAACTGTAGTCTAAGAATATTTTCCAAATATGTGTAAACACATTCCAAGAAAATAGCATAGGAAAATTATTAATATTAAATTGTCAAAATTATTGGAAATGTAAAAGGGGGGGGTTATGTATTGTTTTTTATGTTTGTTTTGTACTGTCTTGCAAAGTGAATTTGTACTGCAAAGTAATCTCAGCAGAGGAGTGAAGTATGCAGATGTAAAGCTGTCACACTACAGCTGGTTCATTCAGATGTCTGTCTTGATGAACTAACAGATATCATTTTAGTCTTTGCTAACCTGCAGCCTCTCAGACCAAAAGAACTTTGCTGTGCAGATATAAGTAAGCTGCTTGAGTCAGACAAAGTTTTAAGAATCCATTTGTGTTGTCCTGTTTACCCAAACAGAATTTCAAAAATCTGCCTTAAAAAGTGTGTTGGCTGGGACAGCACTGAAGGCCAGATGTGAGGGAATGGCATTTGATGACAAGGTTCAGTTTGTTTAGAAATGCAATGATTAAAGTTGCTCTAGTGCCAACTACTCCTACCCTGCAGTCTGCTCATTTGTGTGACACGCTAGCAGTCACAACACACAGGGAAGATCAGAGATGATGTGCAATAACCCCAGTCCTACTTCTGTTGCCAGATGAGAATCTCCCAGGAACAGCATTACCTTCTTGTGGTTTACTCTTGCAAGGCCATTTTTCCTTCCCTCTACATTAATATGCATTTCCAAACTCCTCAGTTTGAAATGCCATCTCTTTACATCTTTAAAATGCTAGAACATTCAATAATGCCAAGAAAGTGTGCATTTGGTATTTTGAGATGTTCATGACAAGATTTTGCTAGCTTACACTAAGGCGGTGTCTGTTTGCTTTGCTCTTGACAGAGCACAAAAAAGAAGCCTCAACTGCAATGAAAAATTGAGGTACTATCTTGTACTATGGAGGTACTGGATTTCATTGCTATGAAATCCAGTTGATGGTAGTTTCAGTGGAATATGTGTGTTTCCACTGGCTGTGCAACAAGCAAAGGAGTTCTTGTGTGTCCCAGTGCTCAATACTGGGATATCCAGACAGCTCTCAGGTCAAGGAAGAGATGAAGAAACTGAAGGGCAGTTTACTTGTGTCATTTATCTGTGAGAGGAGGGAGGCATCTCATGTTAGTTTTCTCTTTCTTTTAATTTCCTCACACCCCTCGTGCCTCCTCTTCAAAAAAAAGAAGGTCATATGCTTGTAATATGGTTTTACAAATTCTAGAGTAATGTTACTTTAAGATTTGTCAAGGAAAAAGGGAAAATATTCTAAAAGGTCCCACTTTGTTTTAAATTATGAATTTTTATTTCAAACTTGGAAATAAGAAAGTGGTAGACGTGGTATGACCTACTTTTGTATGTTCTATGCTGCATTGCTGAAGTACTACTGTAGGTATTAGAGGATCATTTTTTCTCTTTAATTTTGGTCTCAGTTGCTAAGTTTGTTATGCAAACACCAAAAAAGGGTGTTCTGAGACTGACTGATTCATTAATGGCATTAATAAAGATTTCTTTTTCACTTTTACAGGTTATTGAATCACTAGGGATTATTATATATAAAGCCCTGGACTATGGTTTGAAGGACAATGAAGAGCGGGAATTAAGTCCTCCACTGGAGCAGCTTATTGACCACATGACTAATACCACAGAAACAGATGGGAGTAGGGATGAAGGATATGATGCTCTGGATGAAGGAGAGGAGGATGACGATGATGAGGAAGTTGAGGCCATTCATTCCTATAAGGATGTCATGAAGGTACAGTAATGGGTGGTTTATATGATACTTCACTATTTTTATGAATAAGAAAATTAACTCCATTTTCCATATTACTGTCCAGTGTGATCCTGGCTGTATAATTTCTTGGTTTCTCTGGTAATATTGTAAGGTTTGCTTGCAGAGATGACATGCAGTAGTATTTCATGTTTGACAGTAAGCAACAAAAAATCCGTGATCAACTTTATCTTTGTGCCATTATTAACACATTCTGATTTCATCTGTGCACTGGCTGGTCAGCCTTCCAGTCTAACATCTGTTGAATTACTTTGTGTACACTTGGATACTTCATGGGCTTTTTCAATTAATTCACCTTTTCATTAGTGTGGTATTAGTTTAATTATTCCTTATCAGTTTCTTCCTTTGCCACCCTCCTCTACTTGAAGCAGAGGAGTGCTTTTATAAGAGTAGCTTATTTGTGTGGGGTGAGTCAGGATACAGTATTTCATTGATGGTCATTATTGTTGCAGTTCTTGACCTGAGTTGTCAGATTTGGAAATACAGCTTATGAATTTTAATTGCAACAGGTTTTGTAATGTTATCTGAGCTACTGTGAACAATAATTTTCAAGTGTTAGCCCTCTGTTTTCTGTAAGCTAGTCTTCAGTACAAGTTTTAGAGGCCAATGAGCTCTCATGACAGACAAAAGTATTAATAGGCATGAATTTTGACAAATTTTGTACAGTTGGTTTGCCTCATAAATGATCTGAGAGTTTAATACAGGACAGAAAATTGTATAGCAACTTGTATCAGGGGATTGAACTCTGTATATTGCTTCTTCGTAAATGCAAGTCATATCTAAGGACCAGAAGCTTAGTATAGAGAGACTAGAAGAGAGTCTTGGATAGCACATCAGGACTCATTAGCCAAGAGAAACAAGACCCTACTAAAATTGCTCACTTCTGATGGATTGACAGTAAAGAGGGAAGCTCTTAGAAGACTGGAGTGGGAGTAACTTTTGTTTGAGATGCTTTTGTATTCTCATTGCATGAGAAATAACACTTAATGCTTAATGCCTTTGTTTTTCCTCACTCCCTCAGAGAAGCAGGGGTTAGACGGACAAATGAATGAAATGGCCTTTCATCCTCTGTAATGGGGAGGGCCTGGCTGGCTGAACTCTCACCTTCAAGCCCCTGCCACCCCCAGCCTTCCTGAGTCAGTGGCCTCACTGTGGGCAAGTGCTTTGCTCTCTCCATTCTTTGCTGCTCTCCATCTCTAGAAGTGGCCAGCAGCACCCTGATAAGCCCCCATGCAAGCTGATCTGAATAGCATGATGTTACATAGAATATAGGTGCAGTATAGTCTCTTCCCACGGTTTGGCAAAAATGCCATGATTTGGTGGGACAATCAAAGTTGGACCATAAGAAGTAGTTTTGTTTAGTGCAGAGGCAGATATGACCTTTATACGTACAGAGGTGAGGGTAGTGAATAGCAGAAGTGATTATTTTATTATTTTACAAATTCTTTACTTGATTTCTGCAAGCAAGAAAAATAAGCTTGGGAGACTTTGCTGAACTCTTTTAGTTAACCTGGTAAACATCCCTGAAATACGAAAAGGACTAAAAAAACGTTAGTTCAGGTTTCTGCTGTTATGGCTGCAAGGCATCTCCCTGATTCTGCTCGGTTAGTGTGTTATCTCTGCTAGCTTTAGGTACCAGCCTATTTATGTGTTTTAAAATCAGCATCTTACATTCTAAATTTTATTATCTTTTGCTATTGACTTTTTGTCATTCTGGAAATGTTCTGCTTTTGCAACTTTGTCTTAGTGAACTGCATTTCAGCTCATTTTTACATCTTCCTAACTTTTACTCCTCCATCCCTTGGAATTCTCTTTTCTTGCTGATGTTGCATTTGCTTGAATTATTTGCTGCAGGCTTAATTGAGCCACTTGCCTTTATTCCCTACTCTGTGTCATTACTGCCTTGTCAGTACTAGAGCAGCAGCATCATTCTGCCTTGTTTTCGACATGACTGTGGATTTGTAAGATCCTTTTTTCTTGACTTAGTCTTATCCCTGACAAGGGACAATGCTTTGCATGTGGCTATTTATTTATTTATTTATTTATTTTCCTGTAATGGTAATCTTTGTTGCAGGCTACACCCTTATTTACCCAGGGACTGTTTCACAACAGCAATGTGTGGTCTTGTGACCATGAGGCTCAATTACTATAATTCCCTCTTAGCAAGACTGACTGTGAAGCTTTCTCTTCAGGTTTGCATGTTCAGTTGAGCAATTGTTATTCTTGCCTACCCTGCACTCTCTAAATTGCAAGCTTGGAAAATGGTAGAGATGGGCTATATGCTACTTACATTGATTTTTAAGGTTTTTAACTATATAGTCTCCAGTAGGGACATGATTTTGTCCTTGAAATGAGATTATATGTTTCATCCTTCTCCAGAAAGTGTCATTGTCTGATCCAAGCTTGTCTGCCACTGAGACTGAATTTTTCATCATTAATCAGTATTGCAGGTGAGCCTATTCCATGATTAAATCACAGAGAAACGTGTCAGTTTTTTTCTGTAATGTGAAGTAGGCCAGGTGAGTCCTGAGCCCCCCTGTAACCTGGAAAACACTGAGCAATGTGGTGGACACCTATTCCTAAGAACTGGGAAAAGGGTAAGTGCTAAACAGTGCTGCCAAGATCATCACTGGCAAAGCTCCTGCTTGGAGAAGACACAGACAAGCTTTTGTGCTACTTCTCGGTATATTTGGCTGATTTAGCTTCTGGCTTCTTTGGCAGGGCCAACCTGCTGCACAGACTTGATCTACTGTTTTAAAAAATGCATCTGTGAAGAGAGAAGACATTGGTTGCCAAATGCTTAACGTTTTTAGTCTTTGATGTGTTTTGGTTATGGTCCTGGTGCAAATGAAGGGAGAAATGGAAACAGTAAGGACTGGATGTTTTCAGACAGATGCTTTCCTTGTTTGGGGCTCTCTTCCCTGCCCCCATTTGCAGTATGCACCATACACATACGGTACAGGAAATCTTGGGAAACTTGGGAAGCCTTAGTTCAACAAAGGTTATAGACAGAGTAGGCCTGGCATGCTGGGCAGTGTTGGGTTTGCTAAGGGTGTATGAAGTCCATCATGTGGCACTTTTATCTGTGTGTGTGGCCCCTTCCTTTGTGCTGTAAGGTCCCTTCCAACCCTAACTATTCTATGAGTCTATGATTCTACGAAACAAAATGATACAGTTTATCAACCTCTTCCCAAGCATGTTCAAACCATAATCTTGGCATTATCTCACCCCTTATCCCACAGTTCTCTTCAGTCAGATGGCTTAAGTCATCACCGCTTTTGAAGTTAACTTGGGAGTGCTTTCTAAGCTGCAGTTTATCAGTAAGGCTGGCCTGAGCCTCAAGTTGTAGTATTAAACCCAGTTTTAGTATTACTCTGTATTCTAGGCCAGCACCCTCATCTAATTCCAGGTGTAAAGAAAGCCACACAACCCTTAGATAGCAGGTTTTATTCTGTGCTGGTATTTTCTGAGCTGAACTGCCATCCTAGCCCTAGCCCTGTCATTTCGTCTAGCCAAATTGCTACTGCCAGTACTAGACTTTACCTTGGATATCCTTCAGAGCAGAGATGTTGTCAGTCATATCTGCCAGTTGTGACACTAACCTTTGCCACTGCTTCTGCTATCCTTTTCTGCGGGTCTCATAGAAGATGCTTAAGGAGGTAGTGGTCTTCTGGAGTATCTTGATCTTACTCGTGTTCAACTTTCATCCTGAAAGTTAACTTTGACAGGAGCACTATCTGTACCCAAGGCACACTTTCTTGTCTCAGAGACAAGCGTAGGTGGGTGGCCTGCAGGGCTCAGTGGCCTCTCATCGCAGGCCTTACCTAACTGATCACTTTTGGGTAGTTCAGTAATAATGTTTGCTAATATCTGACCAAAAATAAACCATTGGGCAACTGCTGCTCCACAAATTTTAGTTAGTGATCCAGGACCCACAGTAATCAAACCTCACATTTAGGAAATCTCCATGCAGACTTTTTAATTCGTATGCAGATTATTTTCAGAGCAGTTTGTGCAGTGTTGTGTTATCTTGCTATAAACAGGATTGCAGTTTGCAATATATTAATTGGTAGAAATTCATGTTTGTGCTTTGCTTGTAAGCAAAGAGGAAGAATAAATTACTTGTCACACCCCACCCCCCTTCCGCCTCCTGCTGTATTTCAGGTATTTTAATTGTCCTTTAATCATTGGCATGGTCTCTAAAATGAGACTTTTAAGTCTAGATGACTCATATATCTTGGTAGTTCAAGTATATGACTGACTTCTTTCAGCTGGAAGGAACTGAATTTACAGTGATGATATTGATCTGCTTGTGCTTTGTTTTGCGTACTCTGATGGTAGTACAGATCAACTCTCTATGGCATGTGTAAGATTATAGAGGAAAAGAAGAGTATGTCCTGTCTTCATGTAATTACAGGTGAGATGAGAAGATCTACATTTAGATCTAAGTATTTTGGAGGCTTCTTTCTGAGTTTGAGGACTTTCATTAGTATCATATAGATGGTATGACCCCATGTAAGTATAATATGGGAACCTGTCAGAGATGAACCAGAACATGCAGTTAAAAACAACTATGGGTATTTGTTTATGGCAGTTAAAGAGTTCAAGTTACTGGAATTCAGAGGTCCACAATTTTGCCTGGTTCATGAGGTTAAGATTAGTAAAATGGCAGCTTGCTGTGAATGTAATTCTGTTTAAGGCTGGGTTGGCTTTAGCATTATTATATGAGCATGCAGAACAGTATTTATGCTTTATTTCAAAACAAGCAAGTTGCAGCATACCCCATAATTCTATCTGAAGCTGGTGAAGATTCTGGAGCCTTACTGAAATAACAAATAACCCTGATGCTGTCAGTTCATTTTCTATTAAAAAGGAATACAACACACCATTTCTGAAAATCATCATGCTCAAAAGAGAAAACAGTTGATATCTCTCTTCTCTTGAGTCTTGTTTGTAGTGAACTAAAATGTCACATGCTAGTCTTTATTTTGGTGAATCTTCTTTTAGAAAGAGGTGACTTACATCTCTGCATTTTGATGGGGGAAAAATTGCAATTATAGTGCTTTGGAAATCCTTACTTCTTTTCACTTTTGTTGTCACAGTACTTGAGCTTGATTTGTTGGCTCAAAACAAACATCTTCCACCTGTGGATCTTCAGTTTTCCACACAGACCTGATGTCTGAGAACCCTTCTGAATGTTGGGGAACATACTGTCCCAACTGTTTGGGTCCCTGACAGTACAAACAACAGTATAAGTTTTGAGGGGAACAGGCTCTCCTTTGGTGATTCTTTTTTGCAGTTTAACTCTTTGGGGACTGTAAACTAGAAAGAAACCTGAAGACCTCCCAAAATTGTTTTGTGAACACACACCCCCTACCCCCCCCCCCATATCATACTGCTATGACAGGGCTCACCTAGGTGGATGTCTCTAGGGTATTGGTCTGAGCAGGTAAGAACTTGTGCTGGCACACTCCCAGCCACCCTTTCTCTCTCTGCTGCATTGATGGAAGTGGGAGCTCTGAGTTCAGCAGTGAAGTCCAAACGACTAATGCTCATCTGTGCTTAGAGGCTTAAAACCTCTCCTTTCTGGGCTCTTACCTTCCCAAAGCATACTGACTGAGGGTGCACCTTTTTATATGAACTAGCCAGTGTCTTCAGACAGACAAGCAGAAATTGTGAAGGTCCCAGAAAAGCAATTGATGAGATCAGGTTAACAAAGGAATATGGAGATCTTGATGGAATAGGGCCTATCCACAGGCATTTTCTTATTCCTTAGGCATTCTTTGAGCTAACTTGGAGTTGTCTTAGAAATGCAGTAAGCATGCTATTTTTCTGTTGTCCAAGCAGGCCTGGTACACCATGGTTATTCATTCAAACCATCGTGTGTTTCTTCTGTCTGTGCTGTCACCTTGGCTGGGATCCATGTCACCTTTATTTAGTCAGAGGATCCCAAAGGTTTTTATTTGTTTAGTGTTGTGGGTTTTTTTTTTAACTCCATTGGTACCTTCATCTGTTTTGCTGCAAGATCCCTCCAACATTTCTGCAGGAACAACTGAAGGACTGGCAAAATAAACTGCTGCTGCCTGAGTCATCAAAGGAGTTAGTGTTTGAAGTTTGGGTACTTTGCAGGCCCAGGGAACTGAGCTGAGGACAGACCGTGCGAAAGAAAGTGCAAGTGTCTCTGCGTGTTTGAGTCTTTGTAATATATGAGCAATATCTTCATGCTGTTGGTTTTAAAATGAAATTATTTAACAATAATAATAGGGGGTTGATATGAAGGGCTTTATAAACAGCTGCAGGGTAAGTGGATTTATGGCAGCTGAGAGCTCTGTAAGTGAAAGATAAGCAGAAGTGGAAGTAATTTTGTACTGTTTATGTTTATTTTGAGAGGTTTTGTTCAGAACTGCATTATACCAAATGTACTTGCAAGAAAGTTGTCCTTTATGACTTTGGTCTTTCCATTGAAAAGGAAGGGCTTTTTTTTCACCCTTGCTTTAATTATTCTCATACAAAACATCCCTTCCAATAGTGTGGGCTTATATGGATCGGAGTGTTTTATTCGAGGCTTGGAGACAAAACCAAATCACCTTTTCTGAGGTGATTTTTGCCTTCACATTATATCTTACAGAAACATATCTACACCAGTTCAAAACTCTGGTACCCATAATTCACATAATTATACTGGTATAACCTGTCTAAGGTTTAAAATAGTCTGAGGAATCCAAGGAGTTGTCCAACAAAAACAGGAAACACAGATTGGGTGTTCAGATTATTTCTGTGTTTGGGGAGGCTAGAATACATCTGAAATTTGTGTGTGGCCTTTATGTGCTGAAAAGAAGCAGAGTGGACTTTTTCCCCCATCTGTTTTATGCTGCAGTTATTATAAATAATTTATACACAGGTAAAAATAAAATTCTAGGGTTTTGTGGAGGTGGAAGGATTCTTTGGTGCTAGTGGTGTTCCACAGCGCATAAAATACAGAATTTGTCATGATAGAGCTCCTGTTTTCCATTTACAAATGCAAATGTCTAAAATGTGCAAAGCAATTTGTTAGAAATAACATATCTGAATATGAGTTCTAATCTGAAGTATCAAAGAACCTGTGTTAACCTGCGCTGCCTAAAATAGACTCTGGAGACTAAAGTAGATCAATGGTTGTTTACTTTCACAAGGTACTTTTTGTTTGATCAGATTAATTTGAAATTCTAACTAATGACTGGAAATGAGGGTAATGGTCAGTTAACACAGTAATGCTGTAGTGACCCATAACAAAGTAAAAAAAGAGCAGAGCCACCATTACAAAAGTGACCCATATCTTCCCTGTGCTGCAGATTAACTCCAGCACTCAGCCTGGCCATGCAGACTGTCCTGTGCAAAGCTGAAGAGAGCTGCTGAGAGTCCCCCTCTTTAACTCCCAATTCCCTCCCATCTCCAGGTGTTAAAAGCAGTAAGTGCAGAGAAGGCCGTGGTGGATTTTTCAGGTTCACTGTCAGCTGGCTAAACGCAGTAGATCTGCTCAGAAAAATCAGCCAGGGCAGCAGCTTGTCTTACGTTAGGGTTTGGCAAAGGTTCGTCTTGTCAGAATCTAGTTTCCACCCATGCAGACTTTGCAGTCTTGCATGTTCTTGGTGTTTTCAGCTAGTGTTTTAGCTCTGCTGGCTCCTTTCACTACTTTAAAAATGCAGGCCATTTATTACAGATGCACTTGACATCTTCTACCGTGTCTGTAAGGCACAAGTATTCTTCGATTTACATGTGATGCCAACATCCCATAGGAAATATCCCATGTACCTTATCAGTACTGCTTGTATTATTTACATTATGTGTGTGATACATGTTTTAGTGGACACGTAAATTAATGGCGACATGCAAAATTGCTGTACAATTTTCTCTCTCTTATAGCATTATGTATTGAAGGGTTACAGTAGCTGCCCTCACAGACCATATTCAAAACAGTAGATTAACTTGTTTCTGTACTTTTAAAGGTTGTGCATACTCAGCTCTTGTTTGAAATGCTCAATATTGATCTTGCAACTGTAATGCTCTACAAGTATGGAAGAAGCAGGGTTTGTGGGGTGAGGGGGAACTTATTAATTAGGCCAAGTGATTTATCTGGGGGAAGACACATTACCTTTCCAGGCTGACATGAAAGGTCCAATGGCAGTTTCCAGGTGCTAGTCCCCTGTAAGTTTTATAGTCTCTAACTTCTGAGAGGTGAGACTCTCACAATCCATCACCCCACTCAGGAGAGGTGTCAAGAGGAAAAGTGCCTGTTCTAGTTCTAGTTTTCTAGTTCTAGAAAAGCTTTGCCTTTTCTAGCTCTTGCCAGGATGCAGATGATGAGATTTGAGGATGCGCAAAGATTTTTCTTGCTGATAGCAATTGTGTAAAAAAACATAGGTATTTCAGTTGTCAGTATTGCTAGTTCAGAGTCATTTTAAGGATGATATAATTGCATTGCCAAAGAAAATGGAAGCAGCATAGATGCTAAAAAATTACTTAAATCCTTATGGAGACATAACAGCAACATGGGAAAAGTAAAGAACTAGAGTGACAGCCCTTTAATTAAGCCACTGTGATCTTCTTGCTTTTGAATTATTCAAGAGGGAGCCTTGGGCTTGAGGCAAAGTTTCTTTTGGTGCATTTATTTCAGTGCCGGTAACAGCATTAAAAGAAATGAAACATTTGGAGGAAAGCTGTTTGAATTGACTTTAAAGTACCACTAATTTTCCAGAATGATAACCTATTTTAGCTATTTAATTCTTTTAATACACTGTTGATTACTGTGCTGCCATGATGCTGTTTTCTGCCCCCCTTTGCTTAGTGTACTGTTGCATGCTGTGTTTTAGAAAAATATTTAAGTGAGATAAGGCCATTTGATACAAAGAAATGAAGAGTGTGTATTAGATTATGCTGTCCCCTGAAGATACAAATCTAAAGGTCAGAATATCGTATTTATCCCAAAGGTTGGTCTGAAGACAGGGTACGTTTTGCATTTCTTATTAAAAGGATTTTTACAGTAGGATTTTGCTTGAAATATGTATTTGCAACATCCATAAATAGTATTGCAACTGAAGCAGTCCTAAGGGTAGCTTTCAAAAGACTATTGTCTGCAGGATGCGTACCCCCAAGTGTATTTTAAACAAGTGATTTATAAATACTTTTTAATGGGAAAATCAGTGTTCTTCTGGGTGAAGGCTTCAGTAAATTTCTCAAGTTGCTTTAGCTTGTCCTTACTGCATTGCTTGGGCTGTACTGTCCCAAAGCTTGTGCAGATGTGTCTTGTATACGCAGTTGTGGAGAATTATTTGAACATTTTAATCTAGCAGCCTTTCTAATAACTCACACTAACTTGTGCAACTGAATAAAATGGTCCCAAGAGATAAACTCCTTGGCTCTCCTAAATTTGGAATAGCATTTGTTGAAGGGAAGGTGTCAGCTAGCCACAATGCTGTAGGAAAACAGCAGGCATTTTACATGGGGAGATGAAGTGAACCGGCAGAGCTGAGTTGCAACCATGGCTACTTGTTGTTTGGAGACCAGACTAAATCGTGTAATGAAGAAGATTTAGCTGAGGGATTGCCTAGGGCAGGGAGCTAAGGGCTTGTGCTAAAGGAAGCCAGCTGCACATGGGGGCAGTGCTTCATATGCTGCTCTCTATTTGCTTTGTGTAAAGCCTGTAAAGAAGGCACTAGGAAGACTTTTTTGGATGCCTGGTTGGATGGAAGACAGAGGAAGTTTTTTGCCTTTGCCGTGAACAAAGCCCTTTCGTTTATTGTTACTCATGTATTTGCATCTTGGAGAAAGAGGCGTGAAACTTGATCTGAAACTCTAGAGAAGCCAGGCATTTGTTTTATTGTTATTGAGTCCATGATGGCAAGGAAGAACAAGATACTTTGGGAGATTTAAGCCAAAAGAGAGCTTTATGGTTTTTTACCTGGCTTTTTCTTAGGAGAAAGCAAACTTGGAGTTGGGACAAGGTCCTAATGAGCAACTGTATTTGTTTTGCCTTTTCAGCATGCCAAGATTTCTTGATGTGAGCATTAAGACCAACACTTGCTTTAGATGAGCAAATTCTTATGAAGCCAAAGCTCTTTATGAACTGGTCTCTTCTAATCAATTAATGTCAATCAGTCCACTATACTATAGTGTGTGTAACAAGCCCCATGTATGTATTTTATACAGTCACACACTTACAGATAGATGAAAAATATCACTGTCTTCAATCCACTCTTAAAAAGGGAAAGATTACAAGGTGATATTTGAAGACATCACAGTGCTGGGGGGAGAAAGTGAGCTCCAGGGTTTGGTTTTTAAAAAAACCTCTTGGCTTCTGTGGTAGCATGTAATATTAGCACAAAAGAGCAGAAGAAGTTCAGGGGAGTATTAGTCAGCACGATTTATTAAGTCTTTTCATGTCTGCACAGAAGAATTATGTCACAGGATGAGTATTTTTAATGGATCAGAGGTTAAACAAAAATAGAAAATATGTTTCCCAGGCAACACACACATTTGGAAATAAAAATATTCATTAAGTTCATTTTATGTTTGCATTTACTTTCATACATACCTATACAGAAAGTGAAGGGATTCCTGTACCTTAGCTTGATCAAGAAAGCTGGGGACAGTTTCTGTAAATCCCTTTAATGTAATTTTAAAGCAGCTTTGAACATGACAAGTGTTTAAGTGAATTATGTTGATAGACAGGTTTCATTAATTACAGTGATGTCATTTGGTGTCTTAAATAGTAGCCCTGATATTTTTCATTCTGGGCAGTGTAATTGAAGGTCAATATGTGGTCTGTTTTACTTTGAAAGTAACCACTGTGCTTGTTTTAAAAGGGTGATGTCAGTCCTTTTTGCTTTTGAGCATGTTAGTGAGCAAAGGAGGGGTGTTTATTGCAATTTCTTGTGCTGGAAATAGTGTTTACTGTGTTCAGAGCCCAAGCAGTTTGCCCATGACTTTCCAGTGAAGGGGTAGGCTGCCAGAGGCACTTGGCCTCATGGTGTCACCTTCAGCAGAAGTGCAGAAATTTGTCCTTACTGGAAACCATTAAAAAAACCCAAACCAACCTGCAAAATAGTTGCAAAAAAGTGCACCTCTGAACACTATGGGTTGTTTTTTCTTTTTACTTGGGCCCAGTTTTTGTCACAAGTGGCTGAAGGATGAGAAGGGGAGAGGGTACATGCCCACTTCTTCCAAGTGTTGCCCTGGTGGCCAAGGTATACATGCCACCCATCTGCCCTCAGCCTGGCTCTAGGGTCAAGCGAGCAGGTAAAACAGGACCACTGTCTCTGTCACATCCAGCATGCTTTCTGCCATAAAGATGAAACTTGAGGTTTGTAATCTCCCACCAGGTATTACTTCTGCCTGGGTGCAGTGAGCTGCTGAGGTGAGGTAACTGGCAAGGTAACTAGGCCACCCTCTCCCACTAACCTGTATTGTCTCAGATGCTTACCACAATAAAATGATTAATAATTTTCTTTACCGCTCTGACAGATAAAGATAACCTCTCTTTGAGGTTAATTTGGCAGCTATCTATGACTTTTAATGAAGACGCTGCAAGCAGAGTGGTTTCTTGGCAGCTCCCTGCTGTTATCAAGCAGAGTTTGAGGAAACTGAGCCCCCTTGCCTTCCCTGCCTCCCCCAGCTTCCACTTGAAGTCATATTTCTTATGGGACCCTGATGTATACTTAAGGACACTGACAAGAAGTCCCTTAGAAACATCTTGTTTGGGGCTTCTGGAAAAGAGAGTGGTGGTTTCAGCTCTCCTTGCTGGCAGAACAAGCTGTAAGCTGTAACACTTATCAGTTTTACACCAGCCTCTTTATGGATGTGAAAGTACATCCTAAATACAGCTCAGAGCTGTCAGCAAACTTCAGTTGAGGCACTTTGCCAGTGGCTTAGATTTGTCTCTGTATCTATTGTTACTAATTTTTCCTATATGAAGTTAAACTGGCTTTCATCTTGCTGAAGTTAGCAATGTTTGAAATAGACTTATGTATTTGCATTTCTGTTTACCCATAATTTTTCTGTTAAGTTTTGTTTATTTAAAAAGTAAGTGCCCTGAGTTTCGGCCTTCAAATGTGGCTTCATCATGAAAAATATCAGTATAGAAAAGAGTTACCCAAGAGTAACAATTGGTCTTTGACAACATGCAGGAGAGTGCTCTACCACAATCACCCCTTTGATAACCTTATTCTCCATGGACTGATATCACTGCAGTATTAATTGCCTTCCAGAGATTTAATTCCTTTTATATTTCTGCTTTGAAAGGCCTTGGTAAATGTATCATGGAAAAGCATCTGTTTCAACAGATATGTAGTCAATACCTCTGCAAGTGCCAGAGGTTTTAGAGGTAGCTTTGAAGTTGAAGAACTGAGCTGGGAGTTCCTGCCTGATTCACAGAGATGTATCTTTCATGGTATGTAACTGAGAATGGGTAAATAATTATCTGTGGTGTGGGTCCTTAGAATACTTGGCACTTGGCTGTGTTTGAAAACAGAGCAATCATGCAGCAGTTGACTGGAGAACCAGGAAAGTGATTTGCCTCCTTCCATTTTCTCTTTTTACTTTCAAATAATAAGCTCTTGATGAAGAGGTAGCTTTGCTATGTGGTTTTTTATTGGTTTTCATGGTTTATTTTTTCCCTTAACTATTCTCTGTTAAGAACACTTCCCATTTACTGCAGAACATGCTTGTTTCTACAAGGCTTCTTCTTAGATAAGAATGTAAGACTTATCTGATGTGGTTGAAATAACCCAAAGTTCGATATTTATGTAATTAAAGGCAAGGCAATAAGAGTTGGGAGGACACTTCAAATACTATAAAATACGTATTTCTTTTCCAATGTTGGCTTTTTTTTTTCTTTTGAGTGTGCAAAGAAATTAATTTCAAAAAGAATGCTCAGCATTTAAAAGTACAAGTAGGGCTTTTTTGCGACTATAACAAACTTCGCTTGTTTTTGCAGTCAGAGATCAGCCAAGGTGCATGGCTTTGCCTCCTTCTGCAAGTGACATGTTTTGAGATAAGCAAGCTAACTGTTAGAAAGGACAGCCAAACCCTAGGAAAGAAGAATTGTTTCTGAATTTAGTTTATTAGCAAGAGAAGGTCTTTCTTGCTCTGCATCTTTGGATTCCTATCTTGTGCTGAGATCTCTGTTCATCCTTTTTAGAAGCAAGAACTCATTCCTGTCCCCTCCAAGGATGTATGTTAAGAGTGGAGCAAGACGTCAGCCTTTAGATTGTACTAGAATCTTCACAGTCTCTAATTAAAAATAATGAAGATTACCATTCATATGTATTCCTATGAGTTCAGGACCTCAGATTTCAGGAAACCCACCAGTGATTACAAGATGCATAATAATTCACTACAGTTGTCCTTTCTAAATTTTCAAATGGAGACTGAGATCTTTTTAGCAGGTAGGAGTGCAAACGGACCAGCAAAGCAGAGACATAGTGGAAGAATATGCTGTAACATCCTATGTGATTTGGTCAGCTATGGCTTTGATCCAGGATTTTTTTATTTTCTTTATAAGAGATTCCTGGCCAGCTCGTGGGGCTTTGCATCAGCCTCAGATCTCCATAGCAAAATAGAATTGGTAATTTCTAGTGTCACAAGGGTGAGAGAATACATGTAACATGGACTGTGAGTCAACTACTGTGCTGAAGCTACTACAGCATGACTGCTGTCCCCATGGGGTAGACTCAGTGCAGTTTGGGATATATGAAGTGCCCTGAATGCATGACAAAGTGGTGGGTTTACTCCTGTTGCTGACTTTGGCAAGAAATGTGTAGAACCAAATGTCTTTCACTCAAGTCTCTAAGAAGTCAGGGAGATATAAGCACCATCTGCAGTCCCTACAGGGGGTTAATCCCACCTATATACAGGGCGTATGTCAAAGCAACTGACTCTACGTAATTCAATTTCTAATACTTACCATACTGGAGACAATTCCCAGGAATGGAGTGTGCAGAGAGGAAGAGGACTAAAAAGGGCACCACCACTAGAGCTAGAGGGAACTGAGGGAAAAACAGCGCCTTTTAAGTTCTGATTTCTGGATATCTGTTCTGCTTGAATAAGCAAGGATATATATTTGAATCAAAATTACAGTATTTTTATTTTAAAATAATTAATAAATTGTGCGCTAAATAGTTTTTTTCATACTTATTTCATGTTTTAAATATTAATATTCATGTAACTCATATGTTTGATAAGACAACTGCAATGTAGATTCAATGGCTGTACATTTTAAGAAAAAAATGTTAAGTATGCTTGCCTAGAAGAAGAGAAGGAAGAATTTTTCTGTAGGCCTTTTTCATGCAATCAGTTTCAAGACCTGATTTCCCTGACAAAGGTACTACAAATAAGGAGTATGGCATACATGAAGGAATAGAATAGGTTTCCATACACTGAGATCTAATGAAAGCAAAATGAGATGGTTAGAAGTTGTTGGGATTTATTCATTGGGAGTGAAGTTTAAAAGCTTGTTATGTTTAGTAATGCAGTTTGTTTGATTATGCAGCTGGAAATCTGTTGGTTTGGATAGGAATAAAAAGTCATGCTTCAGGACAAAACATGAAAGCATATTATTATTATGCCTACTGAGAGAAGTTTCAGCACTTAGCATAAAAACAAACAAGCTTCCCACACACGTACATTTTAAAGCTCTATCCATGAACTGTAAATTGCTGCCAAGGAAAAGTTCATGTTTTTATTTTAGTTGATGTATTTTAATTGGATTTTAAACGGCTTATGAATGAAACTGCCTTACGTTAATATAGTGTCTCTCAGTACATACGCAAACATCTCAACTGTTTAATAATGACACTGATAGGCATTATTGAAAAATTGATAGAGAAACAACTTCTTTTCTGCATTATTTTCCCCTTCATTTCCTGTGTGTGTCAGTGAGATTTGGTTTCTGATTTAAGAGTAATTCCCCACCATTTTCTGTTGCCTTTTCCTAAAATTGTTTTCACTTTTGTACTGTTTGAAAATGTCATTATTTCTGCTGTTTTTCTGGGAATGCTCTGATTTTCCAAGCAGTACCCTAATTGTCATGGGATGTTTCATATGCTTGTATGAAGGTCTGTGGGAAAGGGGAAGAAAGAAGGTCATCTGTCCTGCTGTCATTCTCTGTTGGACATGCCAAGCATCCTGGTACAAAATCCAGCTTTCCTCTTTTTTCTGCTGAACAGCAGTAGTAGTTCCATTAGTGATCCTCCAGCCCTAAGGAGGGCCTGGGAAGCATGGTAGGCAACCATGCAAAATGACATTGCAGGGGTGCAGCTCTTTGCTATCAGTTGTTCAGGACTAAGTTATTTAATAATGTAAAGGGTGGTTCCACATCTTAATGCAGTGTTAGCTAAACAACTACAGGTAGCCCTGTGAATGTATACAGCCACTCCCCTTCTCCTTTAATTATCCAGTTTTATCATGTTTCCCCATCTACGCCTCTACTCTGCTTCTGAAGCTAGTTTTCTTACCCAGATACCTCCATCCCATCCTTCATGCTGCTGCTCCACTCTAAAATGCAGGTGCGTGAGCAGCACAGATGAGACCCACCAAATGCACACAGAGCTGTTGCCTTGTTGTAAAGCAGAGAACATTAGAAAACGTTTCTGCTGAAAGGCTAACTAGTGGTTCTGCTAAATGTTGCAGGGGTTGATATTTCATGTAAAAGAATGGGAAATTGTCCTGGGTTTAGCAGTAGCAGTCTGGGAACAGAGCTGATAATACTGATGTTTACTCTGACCAAGGACTTTGTGAGCCTCATGCTCTGCCAGGGAGGAGGGGAGGCCAAAAGGAAGCAGAGACAGGACACCTTACGAAAACTAGCCAAAGAGGTATTCCATACCACAGCACATCATGCCCAGGATGTAACAGAGTTACCCAGAAGGGCTAGGGCTATGGGGGGGTTGGAGGAGGTTCGGTCAGTGTTCAGTTGGGTGGGGTGGGATGAGTTATCTGTCGGTGGTTGGTGAGATGCTGCATTCTCTTCCCTTGTTATTTCCTTTATCATTATTATTATTGGTGGTAGCAGCAGTGATTTGTGTTATACCTTAGTTACTAAACTGTTCTTGTCTTAACCTGTGGGAGTTGCATTCTTTTGATTCTCCTCCCCATCCCTCTGGGAGTAGGGGGAGGGCAAGAAAAGGGGGGGTTGAGTGAGTGAACGAGCTGCGTGGCTGGGTTTAAACCACGACAGAAATACATAAATTGTAGGAATTCACCCTTGCTCGTGAATAATCCCATTGATGTTCCTCTGAATAGTCAAAGAACGAGAGCTAGCAAATTCAGATTACTGCATATTTATCTTATTGATTCGTCCATTATTCCAGTAAGAAACAACGGAGCACAGTTTCTTTGAAACTAAGAGAGAATGCAGAATTGGTTTTCACTTAATTGGCTCTTTTGAAACAAGCCTCTTTAAGAAGCAGGATGTTGTTAGTCCACTGTGTAAAGACAGTGTAACAATGCATCAAACACATATCCCAGAAACGGCTGTATACGTGGGGCGGGTGGTGAAGTGACAGGGGGGAGGGGTATTTGAGGAGTAGAAAAATAGTTTAATAGATTTAATAGTTAACAGCTTTCAAGAATTTACACAAACATTTTCAAGAGGTCTGCACTAGCACATAGCATTAGTCACTGAAAAGTTAATGTCAAAATGTCCAGTGGAAACACCTGTATCTCACAAAAATATAGGCTAACATTTGTTTGAAGTCAGGATCTTATTCTGTACTTCGAAAACTAATGAAGAGTAAGAATAGTGCTCACTGGGCATGAAAATACAGGATTTGGCTTAAAAAATGAAATATAGTCAGTAATGTATACTGTAATGCGTACTGCTTTCCATTTCTTAACACCAGTTAGATGCTTTCAAAAGTGTTTGTAAATGTGTTAAATGTGTGTAAGGCTTGTTTCCCTAAAGATAGTATTGTATAAATGTAACAGGATACAAATTGTCATCACCTTCAGTTGTTTCTGTCATTGGAAAAGGTTCAAGTTTATAAGTGAGACGGTTCTCTGGGGTGTTAGTCTTGCAGTTGCCGTCTGTTTGAATTTTGTCAAGATTCTCTTCACTGCTTAAATTCAGTCTTAATATGGTGGAAAAGTAATTAAGACTCTTCAAGTATCTGTGAAATGTAAGATTTTAAGAAAGAAAATTAATTGTAGTGCTCAGCACCTCAGGACTCAGGAGTTCTTTGCAGTGCACCAGTTTCTTACTGAGCATTGTTGAATTGCTCAAGTTTGTTTTGTATTTCTAAAAACAGCTACAGCATATGAAATGGGGCTGCAGCATTTCCCATCACAGTCTACCCACATAAGTCTTTCAACCTTGCTTTCACACTGACTGAAGTTTTGACTTCAGGAGAGGATTTGCAAACATTTGTTAGTCCATTCCTGTTTGACCTTTAAGCATACATGTAAATAATTTGCTCAAGGCCTTTAGTGCTCAGAGTTGGCAAAGCAGAGGGTAGTTGATGGTGATGGAGACTGTATGATACAGACAACTGGGCACTTCTTTAAGGATCAAGATATTATGCAAAGCACTGTTTTCAATCCTTGCCGCATGTAATTCCCATTGCAGTTTCAGCTTTAATTCCAGCAGCTACATTTAATTCCAGCAGCTTCTTTTTACACTCCTGAAAGAGGGAACCAACCCAGGCCACTATATGATCAAATTGTACTTGTTAGTGCTAAATGCAATAGCTTTGCTGCTGCATTTGGGTTTTCATATTGAAAGGAAAATCTGTAAAGAAAGAATGTATTTGTTGAAGTCATTTTATGGGGAGGTTCACTTAAGCCATTAAATTCTGAACTTGTGTAAGTGGAGAGCTATGTAGTTTTTCTCTTGTCCTCCTCAAAGTGATGAAGCACATGACCAAAACAACAAATACCAGTGCAAGGAAAAAGCCTTACCAGGTTGCTGGTAGACGTGGTAAATGTGCTCGACACCAGCAAACTAGCAATTTGCCTAAATTTCCACAAAACCTGACTTTTCCTTGAGGTGTGTAAAATTAATTGGACATGCCTCAGCACTTGCAAATAATCATTTGAAAGTAACAATTTTAAAGGTTACTAAGCTTCTGCAACTAGCTCTCTGGAGCAGTAACTTTCTGTGGATACTCCCTGTACTTTCTGTGGATTTATTTTGTGGGTTAATAGCTAACCCTGCTCCCACCCCTTTTGTCTTATTGCAGTCTTACCTTGCTAGTATTCCCCTAAAGTCCTTTATCAGGCGCATGAGCTAGTCCTTGGCCCACTGCAGTTACAAGTGGTTTTGCCAGGGGCTAATCTCTGCCTGGAAGGTTTGAGAGAGTAGCTGTGAACTGGCTGGGAGCAGGCAAGCTGGCAGCAAGTGTCATGAGACCTTCCCCAAAACTTGCACTGTGCCCATGTCCCATATTCTATGTACAGGAGTGGTCCTAGCAGCTAGAAACATCTTACAAACTCGTGTCAAAACACTTCTTATTCCTCTGAACAGTCCATCCCTTAATCTGTATAATAAAGTGAAGCAGAATGCTCAGGTGATACTTACAGATAAATAAGTATTGTCTTGGTAAGATTTTTCAGGTAAGGGAGATGGCTCCTTGAAATTCATATGTGTAAGAATGAATGGATTTTTAAAAACCTCTAATCACAAGGTTCAGTTTATCTGCATGGAGATAAAAGTCTTTCAAAATAATGAGGCATCTCAAACTGACTTTTATTTTTGAACCTGTTGCAGTACCATACTGCAAAGGATAAGGCAGATACCTGGTCTAGTTGCACGTTCAATCTTGCCTCACTCTGCTGGTTAGAGTAAGTTCTTGTTGTTTAAGAGAAAAGTACAATTTTTAAGTCTATGTTAATACTCCAGCATTTTCAAAACATTTAACAAGCCTGGCATTTGCAGGCTGGTAGTATGTTTTGCATAATATCAATAGCTTATCTTTGTGGCCCTTGGGAAAAAGAAACCCTTTTCTTCTTTGTGGTGCATTCATATGGGTCCTTTGACCAAGTTGATAGCAAGTGGAAATGCTTTGGGTCTTTTGGAATATTAATTCCAGCAGGCCAGATGTTTTGGTGAAGCTTCCACTGTGCATCTAGCCAAAAAGGTTTTGCAAAACCTACATGAATTTTAGTGGGTGAGCCAGTTGTATATTTTGTAATTTTATGTGATATATTCAAGCAGATGCAGGAAATGCTGTTCAATCTCTTTGGATGGTTAAATTATGATTCCTGTTAACACTGCTTTGGTTTGGTGCACCGTTTCCTAGTCAATTGAGGATGAATTTGGACAGAAGAGCTGGCAAGGCTGTGGTATTTACATAATGCCTTTTTTTTCTGTGAACCCTGAATGTGGATGGAAACAGTCTCTAATCTTCTTAGTGATCTAAGCAAAGATTGAATGCTTTGGGTCAAGCTGGGGTTTTGGTAGGCTCAGAGGAAAAATATAAATAAAAATCCCAGCTCTTGACAGTGATTGCAAATGGCAGTGCTTACAGACTGAGCTAGGTAATGTTTCAGTAGTTGATAGTATATTTTTGATATTTCACCAGTTTACAAAGACCACACCATTTGTTTTCAGCCACGCTTTTTGAGACTTTGTGGAAACAGAGCAAACAGCCCTTGTGTTAAGTTCTGGGTATGGTTTGTGTTCATTCCCCTTTGCGTGGTTTTGAGTTTTATCATGAAGGATGAAAGGGCAGTGTCAGAATAGCCAGCGTACAGAGGCATTGTCTCCTCCATGAACTCTGAATGGCTGGAAAAGACTGCAGAGCTGATCTTAAACCTTCTTGCACCACAACTGCTATGACATGGTAATAGGAGGAAGAGTTCATTAGGTGGCTGTCCTTTTGTATCGCAATTATTAAAACATTGTGACTGTGCTTTTTGTGGTGTGTTACAGTAACACAGATTTTCAAATGCTGCTATCATAATATTGAAGATGTGATTTTGATTTTTAACTGGATAAATATCCTGAACTCAAAAGTGACATTTCATACTCGATTTGCCTTGCCCACCTGGAATTTACAGTATTTTTTCATGCAGAAGTTACTGCTTGTCAAGCGCTCTGAACAACATGCAAGAGCAGTATTTAGCAATGAAGGGCAGAAATACAGTCTATTGTATTTGCATTTTCCTTTTTTTTGAGGCTTACCTTCCCCAACCCAAAAATTTATACTAAGTCACTTGACTTAATATTACCACAAAGGGTTTTTGTATATAATTCATCTTCACATAATTTAAGATCTCTCAGAGACTGATTTTTCAGAACATGAAAGCTAGTAGGAGCTGCTTGCCCTCTTTTAATATCTGCAGCATGAGGTTTGCAAACTAAATGGTTAACTTTTTATGTGGTTGCTTTTGTAAGTAAGTTCAGCAGCAGGTATTTAAATTTTTTTTACTTCATGTTCAATAATAGAATCAAGGTTATATCCATTCCCTGCTCAAACTTGCCAGTGCTGCACTTTATTAACTTTCTCAATATTTGATGCAAATTGTTTCTAATTAACATGTTTTAAATGAAGGGAAAAAAAGCATTCTTAAATCCTGTGCATGATCCGTAGAATAATAAAATTTTATTGTCAGCTGTGAAAACTTGTACCATTTTATGACCTTTTTGAGATTGCCATTGGTGTTATTCTTACTGTTATTCTTGTGAGGTATTTTAGAATTAAACCCTTTTTTATCAGTACTATAATTAATAACCAGTAATAGCTCACTGAAGATATAAGGCAGCAGGTATGGACAGGATTAGTTGTTGAGAGAAAGGAACACAAATTAACCATACTCAGAATTTGGTCTTTTGAATGTTCTGACTTTCTCACAAAGTCAAGGGAAATATTTAATTGTATTTAATATTCAATTTAATTTCTATCCTTGTGTGTGTTGTCACGTGTGTGTAGCACACGTTAGAGGTGCATCTGTTTCAGTATTTCTCCCATTACCAGTAAAGAAGATGGTATGATTTGTTGAAAAGGAAACAAAGGAAAGGAAAAAAAGAGGGGGAAAAAAAGGGGGTGAGGGGGAAGGGTCAGAAAGGGGGGGGGGGGGGGGAAAAGGGGA
>NDXB01019415.1:28908-58228 GCA_002631895.1 Agapornis roseicollis
TTTTTGTATGTCAACTATGTCCTTGTGATTATCCAGAAATAAATTTGAAGAGTTTAGGATTTTGGCCATCATCGTAAACCAGTATAAAATTTGAAAGGGAGGGATCAAGGGCAGTTTTGTGAACATGTCTGCCTTGTGTTCCCTGTATCTAAGGAAAGTGTATAGGGAAGAAGGAAACACACACACGTATATAAACTTTACTCATATATATTCATTTCTTATGGCAAAAATCAGGTATATATATATGTACAATAATTGTAGCATGATATTGAAGGAGTCTAAATTGTGCTTGTAAAAATTTATCAGACATTGACCAAATCTGGCCACTGAACTCTGTATTGTTGTACTAATTGGAAGAAATAAAAGATAATGAGGGCCCTATGGCTGTGGAAAGCAACCTGTCATTGAGATTGAGCTAATCTAAATCTAACTGCAACCAAAAGCAATTATTCAGGCCTTCCTCCGTTTCCCTACTCCAGCAGTATATTCTGTTTGGTTGCTTTTGCCTGCACTGCTACCTGTGTGTCCATGCCATTAAGAATAATTATCTCCTGCTCTGTTTCTTGCATGTTGTTAATTTTTGTTTGGGTGAGTAATCCTCTCTGAGTTGGGGCATGAACTCTGGTGCTAGCATAAGGGCATCAGTGGCTGCATGCAGCTGGAGGCCATAGGACCACACCTTTTAGTGGCAGCATGGATTTAAGTCAAATTGAAAGCAAATGGAAAAGCAGCCCATGCATTGTGCCCCTTGTAACCACAGTGTTTGCTGTAGTAGCAGGAGAGATTTAGATAAATATGCCACTGGGCTAATTAGGGGCTCTTCTCCTAATGAGGCTTTTGTCTCAAGCTTTAGTTCTGGAGATCTGAATGTAGCCACCTACTGCCTTGAGCTTTTCCTTGTACTTAGTTTTAGCTCAATAGCTATAAATACAGCTATATATATAATAGATACTCTAAAACCACCCTAACAAGACAAATTTTAAGGCCTTGGTTAAGATTTTGATTTATTTTAATATAAACACCAGTATGATATATGATACAGGTGCTCTAATTTTGACTTTTGAGGGGCTTTTATTTAAAAATGTTTAGGGAAAAAATTATAGATGTTATTTTGTTCTGTCCATTTCCAGCCAAGATTTTCATGACAAATGCTTACTGGTGATGAATTTGACTTTTGGGAAATAGATATTAAAACTATTAGTGTCAGCAGTACTGAGCTATTCTGCAATGGCAGAAGCTGGATGTTCATATTTCTGAAGCTGGATGTTGCTCATTTAGGTTCTTTGAACTATAAAGGCTGGTTTCAGTGAAACTTCGCTTGTGGAAATGGGAGCTGCATGATTTACACTAAAAGCAAAGCTGGACTGATGGCTTAACAGTAGTTGTGAATGATTATGAGTGATTTGAGTAGCCTTTCAGAGTTTTGCAGGTTCAGCATGTATAAAAACATCTACCAGTGCTTCTTTATATCAGCTGCGCCTGTGTCTGGAAATGCTCATGAATGTCTGAGGTGAAGCAGCAAGTCTGCGCTTCCATCAGTCTTGCTGATTTTAAAAATCTTTGTGCTGCTTGAAATAAATTAAACCAGAGTTTCAGCTTGACAATTACACTTCATTTTTTTCCTTGCTCCTCCTTCCATCCTGTCATAAATTGGTTGGGATACAGTCCTTTTAGACATTCACAGGATGCTGGACAAAACTTACCGTTAAATCTGGTTTGGATCAAGAATATTTTCTCAAAATTTAAACCTGCAGGATTGCTTCTTTCCCTTTCACAATTATGTCATCTTTCTGTGGGGCTCTGGGGTTTTTTGGTTTGCTTGCGTTTTTTGGTTGGTTGGTTTTTGTGGGTTTGGGGTTTTTTTGAGGGTTTTGTTTGTTTGGAGATGTTTTAGTGAAAAGGCATTGCTTTGGTTTTCAGAGTTTTCCAGGATGTGGTCAACGAATCCCCTCACTGTCCTTATTGAACTTTTCTCTTAAAACAAATGGGAACAGAAGGTTTGGAAAACACACCACCATTTGTGCCTGAACTTAAATGACTCTTGGATTTTTGTACCCTAAATATCCTGTTGAACTCACTGTCACGTTTTCTAATGCTCTGTAGTGTTAATGAAAGCAACGGGGCATTGTTTTGATATTGCTATTTATTTTTCTCTTCAGCTGTGTGCTGCCCACCTGCCAACGCGATCAGAGGCGCCAAACCACTATCAAGCGGTATGTCGGGCTCTGTTTGCTGAAACAATGGAACTGTACACTTTCTTGGCCAAAATTAAAAGTGCAAAAGAGGTAAGCAGTCTGAGAAGGTTTTCTGCTTTTGAGCTCATTACTGTGTGAATTAGGCTTACAGAATCACTTCTGTACCCAGCCAGTAGCAAATGTCAGATTCTGGAGGAAATGATCTGTAGTGTTCAAGGAGAGCAGTTCTATAGCTGAGTTTTGGGGTTTTTCTTTTCTTTTAGCCTGTAACTATTTATAGATGTCTTGATGTCTCGTAGAAATTGTTACTAATTGTGACTTGGGAGTAAAGCAAATTTTTGTCTTGGAGGGTTACACGGTGGATACATGCATCCACTCCTGCATGTCTATATGCAATGTATTTGAGTCTAAAAGCTTCTCTGGTGCTTCAGGGATGTTGTGAAGCATCAGAGCTTTGCCTGTTGTTCCTCAGCTCCTTCTCATACCTTGACTTTGGCTGTGAATTACGTGAGATTCTTCTTGCTCATATTTTGTCCCAAGTCGGCGGCTTCCCTTAGCTTTGATGATTAGCTTGTTTGTTGTCACATAAGCTTCATAGCAGAGCCAACTTCAAAAAAGCATTTCCACCTGTAGGTCAACATGCTAGTGTTCACTGCTGGCTCAGCTGTTAATGTGCACTGAAAATCCATCCTATGAACCACTAAAATGAAATGGTCAAGCTGAAGAATAGCTTTGAGGGTGGGCAGATGATTTTTAATGAAGATTATTTCAGTGATATGGCCTGCAGGTCTTTATGACTCCGTAAAGAATTGGTGAAGGGAAGTGCAGGAAGGGAAGCATGCCTCTTGAAGATGATTTCTTCACTGAAGCCAACTTGTCAAGTAACTACACTGTCCTAATTTTTGTTCTTAATAAAACCCTGAAGGATTATCGTTTCTTTTGTAAGCCAAGATCTACAGTGCCTCTGAAAAGCAGGGTAAGATTTTACAGGCTCATCTAAGAATTTTGCTGCTGAAAGACGCAGAGCTGTTCCATCCATGCACACATGCTCCTGCTGTTTTCCTTCAAATGGTTCTAGGAAACAAACACAGCAAATGCCAAAAAACCTAAAGCACTCATTCCTTGTCAGGTTAATGAGCTGAATCAGCTTCTTAAAGGGTCAGAGCAGCACAAGAAAGCTTTCACCCTCCCACTTGTGGTGGAAGTTGCAATACAGTCAGAGGCATGCAAGGGACTGGTGCCATCTTTCCTTCCTGTTTGGGATGCATCTGTCCATCCAAGGGGGAGAATCTGTCAGAGATGTTTTTCTGTTCCAGTAGTTCTTGAACACTTTGGACACAATAAGTAGTAATAAGGCATGTCTGTTGTCACTATCAAAGTAAAATATTGTGTTTAATAACCATTTAAAATTAAGCCTTAACATTTTTTTCATTATTTTAAAAGTAGAGGGGTGTTTTGAAATTGCAAATTATTTAATCACCTTGTAATTGGATGTAAAAATGCAACAACATCTGATCACACCATAGAGTATACTATGAGTTAATCCCAAATGAAAGAAACCATTTGCCTTTCAAAGGCTATTAGGGATGGATTCAAAGCACATTTAGGTCAGAGGAAGTAATCCTTGTAGATGGAATTTTGGCCCTACTGAAAGCACTGAAACTTTCATTGCTGCACCTAACCAAGGGCAGAATTTTGACCTTTTGATTTAATTTTACTCTGGATCAGTTCCCAGGTAGGCATGTAAGAAATGACCAAGAAAATTACCTTACAAAGAGCTTCTGGAATCTGAATACTTTTGGTTTATGATGTGCTTGATCCTTGCTTATAGCTTTTATGCAACTGTAGATTGGGAATGCATGTCATTTTGAAAATAATATAGTGTACAAAGAAAAAATATGTATGAAGAAAATACAAGGTGGAATGCTGTAAATCTTGTTATACCGTTTTATAATGACCTCTGCAGTTGATACTTGAGGCAAACAGTAATCATATGATCACACTAGGTTCATGCCAGTAAAAGCTGTGATATTGTTAATATGCTCTTCTCCCTTACAAATACACAGAAGAACCTTAATTCATGAGGAATATGGTAAAATACTATTCAAGTCAATAAGTTTATTTTTCTTTTCCTTTTGTTATTTTCATGTGAGTATTGGGTATAAAGGAGGGAAACACTAAATACTTCAGTTTTTGTCATGAACTTGTGGTGATAGCACTGGCAGATAACTAAGTTACATACATCAAATCCAGTTGAAAAAACCTCCACCTTATACTGTGTAATACTGTGTCAGTGACACTAGAAAACTATTAGTTTATTTCAAAACCTGACAGCTTTATTTGGAGATCTTCCTTTAGAACCCCTCAGACTTAGACACAGTTATGGAAATATAACAGTTGTGGAAATGAGAACAAAATGAGATTAAAAACAAAACAAAAATTATTTTAAAATTCCTTGGATTCCTTCTAGGGGCAGTGGATGGCATATGGGTGTCTATTTCCCAGGTGTATGAAGGTCCTATTTCGTGCTTAGTGGTTGCTTAAACAGGCAGCTTCTTTATAGTGGAAGAGAATGTTTACCTGCAGACACTTGCTGGCAGTGGACCAAGTATGACCTATCTTATGCTACAGCCCAGGACAGGTTTAGAAGGGAAATAAACTGTGAAAGAAGCAGAAAAAATATTGCTGTGATTCTGGTTTCAATTTGGCACTTAAAAACTTGTCAGGATTTTGAAAGTTGCAGGATTTCATGAGTCACAGATCAGGAGGCAGGAAGGACAGGCCTGTAGAGCTGTAATGTGTATTATTACTTTTATATATACTGAGTAGTCATGTGCTCTCCAGTCTGTTATGTGAACATCACTGTCATATAAAAATGGAGTGTAGATTCAGGAACGGTTTTACTAGCATGTGTTTGGGTGAGTGTATTAATCAGAAATGATGAAGCAATGAGTGAGCTGCTCAGGTCATCTCAATGGATGTCAAATAAAATGTTGTAGGCAGTTTGTCACATACTCGATGCCATGTGATTGTTTCCAGTCTGACTCCCTGTGTGCGAAAGGTCAGCAGTAAAACTGACTTGCAGACAGGGAGATACACTTCCATTCTTAAAGAGAATAAAACGTTTAATGTAGTGGATGTGCAGGACAGGACTCAAGCCACAGCTGAGCAAGGTGTGGTACTACTATTGCAGTAGTGCAAAAAATAAAATAGAATAAAAGTAGTAAGAATACGTGTTTCTGTGGGATAGCAACAGCAACTCCAAAGGTAGGATTGAAATTCAGGTAACTAATTAGATCTAACATTGCATCCTTTAGCAAGGTGGAGGTTTTTTAGCAAGTTTACTGGCATGTTTTTTTCAGCCTCCTGACAGCATCTGTATGCTGCTCAGGCTCTACCATCTGCTGTCAGCCAGAAGTGGTCTTTTAATGGGCCAAGACCTCTTCACTCTGTATTCTGCTGTTTAAGCATTTGCAGTTGATGACAAAAATGGAGTACAGCTTGTTTCTCAGCTCAAGCAGTGAGCTTTAAAATTGCAATAGGAAAATTCCACTGAAAGAGGAGGAAATGCATGTATATGTGGTGAAGGGGAAGATAGTTTAAATATCTGAACCTCATGTAAAAGAAAATATTAATTTTTCTTAGGATCATCCATAAGTCATTCAAATCACCTTTGATGGCAT
The DNA here is from genome assembly GCA_002631895.1 of Agapornis roseicollis. Lineage (NCBI taxonomy): Eukaryota > Metazoa > Chordata > Aves > Psittaciformes > Psittacidae > Agapornis > Agapornis roseicollis. The sequence continues at coordinate 34,787 of NDXB01019415.1, forward strand.
ACCCAGCCATAGACAGAACTCTAGGTACAAGTAAGTGGTGTCCATGAGATAAAGCAAATGTTCCTGCTGTGGAGTATCTGAAAAGGTCACACACTTTGCTCAAAAAAAGCATCAAGTGTGGCTGGGAGAGACAGGAGCAGACTATGCAAGCATAGGCATAGAGAAATTGATGCTTCAGATTGGACTGGGGATCCCCCTGGTTTGGTATGCACATTGCTTTCTTGAGGAGATATCTGCTCTACTCCTCCTTCAGCTCCCTGTTACTGCCCAGTCTTGCCTTATACTGAAGTTAGTGCTCCACATGTGCTTCATGGCTGAGTGAGCCAGCAATGTGCCCTTGTCATAAAGATGCCTTGCGGTGTTAAGGGCTGCACTTGGAGAAATATTGCTAACAGGTTGAGTGAGGTGATCCTTACCCCCTGCTCAGCACTGGTGAGACCACAGCTGAAGTGCTGGGTCCAGTTCTGGGCTCCCCAGTACAAGAGAGATATGAACATATTAGTAAGATTCCAACAAAGGGTCACAAAGCTGATAAAGGGAGAGGCTGAGAGACTTGGTCTGTTCATCCTAGAGAAGGGGGTCTCAGGGATTGCATTGAAATCTAAATACCTGAAAGGAGGGTGCAAGGAGGATGGAGGCTCTTTTCAGTGGTGCCCAGTGCCAGGATCTGAGGCAATGAGTCCACACTGGAACACAAGAGGTTCTCTTTGGACATAAGGGAACACTTTTACTGTGAGGGTAGCCGAGCACTGGCATGGGTTGCCCTGGATATATTCAGAAGCTGCCTGGACATGGACGTGAGCAACTGGTTCTGATTGGCCCTGCCTGAGCAGGAAGGCTGGACCACCTGACCTCCAAAGCTCCCTTCCAACCTCAACCACTCTGTGGGTGGTAATCATAAATGATGTTGCCAGCCTTTAGCAGTGTAGGCTGTAGGTGATAAACTCCACAACTGGCACAGCTGGTGCTAAAAGATGCCATGTGATGCTGGCCAGCATAAAACACAAGAAATGTCCAGTAGGCAGATACATCTTAATCTGCCACAGTAAGTTTGACTTATAAATTTTTTAGACATTGATGTACAACCTAAAGCATCAAGATTAATATTCCTTCCAAACTAATTAAGGCTTTGTATATTTTTATAATTGCTTATGTCTTCTATTGCACTGAAAGTCCATGTTCATCAAAAACACATCCATAATTCATTACCCCACAATATTCCTTACAATTAAGTTTTGGGTAGAATACAGATAAAGCTTCCAATCTGTCAACTTCGTACTGTTCTTTTAAATCATGTCACCTTTCATTTCTGTTCCTTCTGATGTAAAAACATATTTTTTTCAGTCTGGCTGGATCTATTTCCATGTCGTCTGTATGAAAATATAAATGTACGAATTCGAATTATGTACTACATGAGTAGAAACAAATTTTCTTCCCTACTTTCATGCCATGCAAAGACTCAGTTGGAAAGCAGTTAATTACTAAAGTCAAGTGTTGCTTTCCATTTAACATGGCTATATTGGTGTATTATTTGTAGAAAATATGATAATAGAGGTAGTTAATAGGTACCTAACCAATGTTAATGGCTAACTTATTTTGGAAACACAGTCACTAGCCAAGTTACTTTTAATAGTCTGGTGGCTGTAAAAGCTGTTAAATACCCTGCTGCTTGGGTTTTCAGAAAGCAGAGCTGCAGAAAGAAATTGATTCACAAATTTTTCTGTTCATAGCTTCATAACTTTTGCCTATGCTTCCAGGTTTCCAGTAACTCCACTTTTGCAAGTGTGGTGTTGTCCGGCTTGCAGCCCCACCATGATCTGTTTGATTCCTCAGTTTAGGAGCTTTAATAAAAAAAAGGGCTGCTGTTCTGGTTTTGTGAGGGTTTAATTGTTATTTTTTTTTTCTTAAGTGATGCAAGTACTGTCACTCAAGTATTATATGCACTTTATTTGAAGGGGTTTTGCTTCTTTTTAAACAGTTACATTGAGTATGATGAGTATTGCAGAGCAAAATGCATTAACCCATACCATTCACTATATATGAACACTGTCTGATAACCACTCAAGAGGTTTTCAGGGACTGATTTAACTGACCCTGTTCCCACGCTTGAATTAAATGAGGCTTGGGTCTTTTCAAAGAACTAGAGTAATACTGCCAAACCCTTGGAATTTAAACCCAAGTTGGATAACTGAAGATATATAAAAGCAGTATTTCCCCAGTGTACAGGTTATATACCTTTTAATTGAACCTAGGGGTGCAAGAATATTTTACTCATTTCTCAGCAGTATAAAAATGACATGCATCAGCAAACAAATGATTCCTCATTACAAATATAAACTTGGAACTGCAACTGCAGTAGACTGTGTTCTGCAGTTGGAGAAAGATGAAGTCGAGATCTGGATTCCTAAGAATACCATCTTCACTAAAACATTGAATTTTAGAGAGCATTCTATAGAAGTGAGTCTTTGATGCTGTGCTGGCAAGTGCCTTACATAAATTCCCATCTGTCACCAGCAAAGGAGAGAGCATCTCAAATGTGGGACACGCAGCAGCAGCAAATCAGCTGCTTGCTTTTAATAGTGCAGCAAGGCATTTGAAGACATTTGGTATTTATATTACTAGCTTTTGTCAAAAAATGCAGGGGCAGGGAGGGAGGGGGTTAAATGTCTAAATGCTGTGGTGGTTTAAAAAAAGCCAAAGCTGTTGAAACAGTTGCTTTCATACACATCCAACCCTTATTTCCTGAACAAACACCCAGGCTATAATAGGTGAATCAGGTCTGTGGTATGGATCTGAGGTTCTGGAATCATTTAGAAAAACCCTTTTAAGGTGTTTCTGCTTTCTGAAATGGAAACCCACTTAGGCCATGTATTTATTATACTGTAAGAGTTTTGCTTAAGCCATTGTCCCAGGGGTAAGTACCAATGGCTAAAGCAGCTGAGGTTACTTGCAGGTTTTGGATCACAGTTAAGATCTGACAAAGTGTCTACTGTATTTTAAATGTGTTGGTTTCTATAATATACGATTGAAACAGCAACTGAAACCCGCTGATGCTGGCTGAGAGTCCTAGAGGGAAATGGTAATATTTCATTTGGCCTAGAAGTTTAAACATAATCATTTGTCACAGTGAATTTATCAATTCCTAACCAGCACCTGACGTGTGGACAAGATTACATCTTGTTAGCCTCCCTAAGCACTAGCTGCAAGGATAGAGCAGTTCCTGTTTCTTTTTCTCCCCAGTTCTTCAGAGCTTTCTAATTTCTATAATTATGAAGATTCCTTTCTTTTCTACTGTTCTCCACTAATTGCATGGTGAGCTGTGGTTAGGGACCTGAGCCAGGTGCCAAGGACAGGAGTGAACTGTCCCTACAAAGTGGGTGTCTGTGCTGGTGTAAGAGCAGCTGCTGGAGCACTCAGCACTAGGATGAGGAGTTAACAGGAGCTCAGGTTTGGCAGTAGACTGTGCTTGTATCAGCTCCTTTGTACCCTGAAACTACACTTCAAGAGACTTAACTCTTGGCTGGCATGTTTTGCTTTTGCAACTCTCCAGTGCGTGGTAGCCAGCATCACTTACATCTGCGCTTTCTTGGGTAGGAACTGTCCCTCTAGCTATGTTCCAGAGCAGTTAATTAGATGGTTACTTTATTTGGAAGGTCTTTCAGCTGCTCGGGGTGTCCCCCCACCCCTTCTTGTTTTCTGCTGTTAGGAAAAACACATTGTAATCTCTTTAGCTTCATGGAATATTTATGTCACTCAAAGGCATTAGCCTTTGGGCATAAATGAGCCCAGTAAACAGTGTGGTAGGGAACATGGTCCCCGACATGGGTAATTGCCACAAATCTACTTGAACAGTCGAAGTATAGATTAAGCAGCTGGAACATGTGAGTTTTTAAAAAATTAATGTGTACCTTCCAGTATGGACAGGAGGGACAAATCTGGCAGCTGTGAGTTCATTTACTGAACATTTTTTGATTACAAAAAGGACGAGGAGAAAGTACCAGAATGAGTTAATATTTTGCAGTTTATCAATAAATGCTAGCAGTTTGCAAGTAAGCAAGTAGTTTACTGTTCCCAGATACTGTATTTGAACTGGTTACTGCAACTGTATGACACACAAAAGACAAAAATCTGGATGGTAAAATATGCATAAGCAAGGGGTTTGTGACTCATTCTTCCCATTTATTTTTTCCCTCCTTGGAAAAGGGTGATCGCCTGTAAGTGTCAGACTTTCTGCTAACCACAGCGACAGGACTAAAGCAAGTTTCCATACAGACATTCCTTCCCAGTTGGGTATCCTGTGGTGATACTGCAAATCATGCCAGCATTCTCACATTGTCCCATGATATATTTGTTTCTGTAGTGTAGGTGATTTGTGTTTTTCCTAGCGTCTTCCTGTAAATTATGTATTTTATTTTCATAGGGCAATGGTAGTATTTTTTCTTCGATATGAAAGCATGTTACTTAAATAAGACAACAAATAACCCATCTGCTCTCTTTCCAAAACCCCTGTGGTGGCTGACTCACATGTGCTATCTCTGCAACCAGGTTTTTTAGATACATGCACTCTGTTAAATGTGCAAGTTCAGCAAAGTTCCAGTGCTTCCATTCCTTCCACTGAAATGTTTGCAGTTTTGGAACTACTTTCAGGGGAAAAAAGTTACAAAATCCACTTATTTTCAAGTTTTCTGGGAAGCTCAAAAGCTAAATTGAGACTCTGATTGTTCAATTCCATTAAGAGCTCAAATGCTTACAAGTGAGAAAAAGCTTTTTGAGAAATAAATACATCTGTCAGACCTTTGACCTGTTGCTTTAGTCTCATAAAATAAACAAGTAGTTGCAGAGATTTAATTGTCTATTTTGAATACATTAGTGAGTACTTGGAAAACAGATCAAATTAAATGTTTTTAAGTATTTCCTGGAAAATTCTGTAAAAGTGCAATAGAGTACTGAGACTTTGATTGTACTGCTGGTTCCAGAACATTAAAATACACAACTAAACCCAAAACCAGCACTTTTGAGTTATTTATTTAGGGTATTTAGCACTTTTGAGTTATTAATAAGATAATTTCTCTAAAGTATTTTAAAAAGAACCCTTTTAAAAAAAGCCTTTTAAACCTTTCACTTGCGTTTATGTATTTGCAGGCTTGCCTGTTCTTTGGTCTACTGCAACTTTTAGTAATTTTTCATATTCTTGTTGGTATGACAGCCTTTTTATGCTTTTCCATATTTCCATGGTATGCAGCAGTTTTAACCTTTGAAAGATCTGTTTCTGTTCCTTGCATGATTTTGTTACTCAGATTTCAGAATTTATAACCATGTTATACAGACTACTTAATTTCAATGTGTATGCAAGTCTGTTGCTAGTCAGTTTAAAGTGTTTTTCATAGTTTATTTCTCTCCACAACTAACTTTGTGGGAATTTCTTCTTTTTTTCTTCTACAAAAATGAACTGTCTTGAATTCAACAAATAATAGTAATTTTGGTAGGAATGGAATCCTTACCAGGTCAGTAATATTTCTGTGCTGTAGTTTAACAGACTTACTAGGTGGTTGGGTTTCTTAATGTGCATAGCCCAATTTTGGGTATAATAAATTTTCTGTGCAGTGTTTTTTCTCTGGCTGTTACCTGAAGTTCTTTCATTTCAAAACTGTAAGATTTTTTTTCTTTTCCTACCATTTCAGGTCCACATTTCAATTAAGAGAAATATATATATATATTTATAGTATTTCACATTACCTTTACAGCATTACTGTGTAGCTCACGAAACATTTGGTAGAGTACCCAAACAGCATAACAGATATCAAAAACTAAGCTACAGTTTTACTTGAGAGTAATGCCACCATTCATTTATTGACTCATTTTCTTTTCATTGGCAGAATCTGAAGAAGATTCAAGAAATGGACAAAGAGGCAAGTGATGAATCCGGCACAGATCTTGATGACTTAAAAAATGCTGATTGGGTAAGACAAAAATTGAATAGTGATTCAGCATCATTGCTAGTTGTTTATATTTCTTTGTAATGCTTACTTAAATTTGTTTGGTTTATATTAAAATTAGTGTCTGGGCTTTGTTTTTAGCATATGAATTAAAAATAACTCGAGACAGTTTCGAACCCAGTGAAATCTCAACATTCCTTCTCAGACAGTTGAAACAATACCAGTGTCCAGGCATTACATTTTTTCTTTAGACTGTTTTCATGGAGAAGCTTTTGCAATTTAAAAAGACTGGGCTGGATATTTAGACAGGTATCATGCTGACTGCCCTTCAGAGGGACAGCCAGGCAGTAGACAGAGCCACCAGCTGAATTTCTCCAATGATGAAAGAAATGCGTTACATAGGAATACTTAACAGAGAGTAGCTTGTTTTATTTCCTAGTTCCTATTCTTGCCACTTCACAGAGGCATATTATGACATCCTCAAAAATACTTGATTTCAATCTCTCAGTCTATCCAGTTTTTAATCCTCTCCAGCCATTCTCACTGCTCAGAAAGAGAGAGGGAGGTGTTAGTGTGTAGTGGTCTTACAGGCAGAGCAAAAGGAAGTTGAGTACTGAGAGGTTATTGGTAGACCTGAGGATTTGGAATCTTTCTTTCTATAAAAGAAAAACTGCAAGAAAGTTCTGGGCCTAAGGGAGACAAATTTTTAGATTCAGTTACTGTTTTAACTGACATAGTATTAGCTGCAAGTCTAGAACCTTTCCTGGTGTCCTTGCAGTATACTTGAAATGGTAATGGAAATGGTATAGTATGAGAATTTCAGTTCCTTTTTCTGTATTATCTTAGAGATGAACATCACTTGAAGCGATGTTCACCTGCAGTCCTGCTGAGTTGCAACAAAGTTTTGTTACATTCATGGGGGTTAAAAATAGGCTTCTGTAAAATAAAATAGGGTTTATTTGAGGTGTTAAAAATAAAATAGTAGAGCTCTATCTACTGGGTGGTGTCCAAAGCAGAAATGACAACTTTGGTTTAGTCCAGGATGGTATCTAAGTGTAAGATATCAAATAAAATTTCTCCCTCTTTTCTCTTCAGGCTCGTTTTTGGGTACAAGTGATGAGAGATTTACGGAATGGTGTTAAACTTAAGAAAGTTCAAGAGCGCCAGTACAACCCTCTTCCAATAGAATATCAGCTCACACCCTATGAAATGCTGATGGATGATATTAGATCCAAACGTTATACCTTAAGGAAGGTCATGGTAAGTCAAGATTATCACTAGAATTTGTCAAATCTGAAATGTTTTCTTCCTTTATTCTTCTTCTCTTTTTTTCTCAGAACCTGAATTCATGATTTCATGTAGATGTTCATTTCATGTATGATACTAAATGTTCATGGTTTTTATATGCCATCTTAAATTTATGTAGTACATTGAGGGGGAAAAACATGGAACCAGCAAATGTTGTGTATTTTGTTTTCCACATGGCAGGCATTCAAAATTCTGGAAGACATAGAAACGTATCATATGCTTGAGCAAATGACTTGTGTTGTGTTTAGGATAACCTTAGGAGTCATATCATAAGTCCTGTCATGCATTCCATTGAGAGGTTGTTTTAGGCCTTTTTTACTGGGGAGAGCATTCATCTTGAGGTACGACATAGTATTTTTAATTTCAGAATGTAAAGTGCTACCATGTTGTTCATGAGTGATACTGTGGTGGGAAAGAAAAACCTACAGTGGTTGAAAACTTGTATTACCTACTATTTATATTACAGCATTTGAAAACATATGTTACCATGATCTGTTGCGAATTTGGAAAGAATATTCTATGTAAAAAAAAAAATAAATCTTCCATTTGTAGAAATAGAGCTTAATTATTTTCAGCATATTCTATTGCTACTTTCAAGTTAAGACAATATGCCAAAGCAAGCTAGAGAGCATTGATGTATCCTCCTCTGAGGTACTCATAAATGTGCAAGTAAGATTGACTTGAGGCACTCTTTTTATCAGAATCCATTTGCTGTTTACTGGTGTTCCCCTGTTCTTTCTTTCCTTTTGGTTCATACTGTGTTCAACATGAAGATGTTCTTCCTTATAAGCTAGTAACTGTTCTAAAGGGCTGCCTACCCCTAGTAGGACATTTCAAACTCCTTTGTCAGAGGCATGTCAGTGTCAATATTTATACCTTGCACCTACTTATCTTTGTGAGTTATTTAGCTACAGTGAATGTGTTGTCTTAGAATATTCAGTGTTCAAATGTATCTGCTTTCCTGACAAAACCTCACACAACCATTGTTAGTGAGAAAGCTGTGAATCCACCAGAAGAATTCAGATGTGGGGATGGGAGATGAGAGAGACAGAAAGCATGTATTTTTCTTTTCTCAGAGATCATTAGGAAAAAGAATAAAGGAGGGAAAAATTGGAGCAACTACATGGGGAGCAAATAAATGAGTTCTGTTACAAATGCAAATGGCTTTTATGTATGAGCTGAAAGAACTTTCCTAATCAAGATCTGGATTTAGACTATCAGATTGTATATATTTTCTGTAGCAGATGTTTCTTAAGTGTTTAATCAATAGGGTAAAATACATACCCAGGTAACCATGTTATGTCTTTCTGCCAACAATTCAGAGAACTGTGCTGAGTGATCCTACTACCCACTGCAAAAAAAGGAGCAATCCCCTTAGGACTTTGATTACTGTATGCAGTCAGGATAGTAGTTTTATTTGAATGGGAACCCCTGGGTCATCTAATTTTGCCTTTGTCAGACTAGACTAATTCATCTTCAGCTGAGCAAGCTTCTGCCTCTTCAGAAGAGATTTTCTTCATTATATGGTAGGTTTTGGAGGCACAGCTGCTCCTCCGCTCATCCAGACTTTTGCTCTATGCAAAATCCCTGCAAGAATCTATTTTTGCTCTGCTGTTTTGGCTACTAGGTAGATTGTCCAAAGTGACCCCTGGATATAAACATGAATTGGAATTACAATCAGCTGCAAGTACAAAATCTGTAGGGCTGCCTGTGATGCAATTGCTGACTTCATCCGACAACTTGCTAGCAACACCAAGTTAGAAAAATAACTTCTTTCTTATTAGAAATCCTAAATTCAGTAATGTGGATTCTGATGCAGGGTCTGCTTGAAGAATGTGCAAAGCATGCACAATAATAACAGTGCAGCTGAATATGACATGTGGAGCCTGAAGGATTCACATAGAATTACAAATTCAACTAGATCGCATAAATACAATATCTTTTAGCTGACCGTCATGGATCAAGGCTGATTATAGGTACTCCTATCAGAGAAAACTGTTGTGGTTCTTGAGAAGAGGAGAAAAGGACAAATAATCCTAAATCAAATTTTGAAGGCATCCTGGGAAAGATGGATTATGTTTCTTTCTACCAGTCAAAACGGATTTTGGCTAAATTCTTATTAAAAACTATATTTGCTTTATAGGAAGTATTTTAGACTCAGTAGCTTGTGAAAATGCATATGCTTCTAATGATAATGGGTTAAGTAAATTTTTTACATAAGTAAGACGCAACATGAAGACTTTACTGTCCTTTTTATTAGTATAATGCTGTGTTTAATCTCAGCATTCTGAGTAGAAACTACAAAAGGAACAGATGTTCCTATTAGGTGAATTATTTAGGAACTGTTTTGGTGTTTCAGACTGTCAGAGGTGTTAACAAGTGATAATAACCGGACCTGTCCTCCCCTGTTTTCTGTCCTAGTGCAAATGTCAAATTCTGGGCTTTTCATAAATAACTGGTTTTGTTAGTTTCAGTGACATTGGCATTTCTATTTCAGTACATATACAAGTAATTTCTAATTTGTCATCTCACTATCCTGATGTAGGATGGTTGTGGGAACAACTCTCATTATGGCATTTTATAATCTTGAAATGACAGCCTACAGGGATTTTAATAGTGTTTTTCCCCTATGGAGCACTCACTCCCAAAAAGTTAAAAATTGTGAACATTGGCAGAATCAGCACTTAGAAATGGGGAAATTTTAGAATTAAGTTACTCTTACAGGCTTATTTTTTCCTTATTACACGTATGTGTTAAACCACAGCTTTGAATTCCAGATTGACTCACAATTGGCTCTCTTTCCTGCCCACCTCCCCTACTCCAGCCTGTACACCATTCACTGTAGTTCATGAGTTGGGTTTCTTGAACAGTAACTGATAACTCTCATGTTACTTATTCAATGCATGGCTGTAAGGTATCTTTCATGTAGTATCCAAACTCCACTTATGCTGCATAACAGTTAAATTCTTTGTCGATAACGGTACTCATCTTCATGCCTGTGATGCAGTGGTATTAGCTTGGCCATATTGCAAAAGGGGAATTTAGGCATACAGGTTGATGCTATTATTACCAAAACTATCCAGTAATTTGAATGTCAAATCTGAAAGCCCACTGGCATGGATGTTTGGGCATTTTTAACCCATTTACTTATTTACAGTATTTAGCATCTTACAGTACTTATATGAAATACAATAACAGCTGTGCATGGACAGTATTTTTGTAAGTGAGATTTGAGATGTGTCTAGCTGGACGTAGAGAATGTGAGGAAAAAACTTCAACCAGTTTGTCCAGGTGGGCATCATAGAGCCTGTCATTCTCTTATGCACAGGTCTGACTTAGTTTTACTGAGTGGTATTCAGCTGCCTTAAGCAGGTAACTCTTCTTTTTCATTTTCTGCCTCTGTTGTATGTTTATGTAGAAGTTCAGGAGTCATCCTTAGTAAAGCAGTGAGCTTTACAGTTCCTAATCATGCTTTAGGGGTATTCAAAGGAGTGACTCTCTGTAAGTACTATGATTATCAGGTGGGATCATAAAACTTGTACCTACAGTAGATGTGCAGGAGCAGCTGTGTGAATGCAGTGGCTCATGAAGTACCACAGCACTTCATTCTTGGACATTGCTATTTGAGCTTGCTCTGTGGTGTCATATATGCACTGCGTAACGACTGTGTTAACAAGAGCACTATACTGTCTGCATAATGAAAGGTGGCAAATATATATCTCCTTGTAATACTTTTATTTCACAACAGAACTTTACCATAAGCTGTTCTGGAAATGATGTAGCATGTTTAAATGGCTGTTTAGGTCTCTAAATTTCTGGTTGACTTTTATAATCATTGTTATTAATCATGTTATAATCATCGGTTATGCCCCACACTGCCAGTTTTAATGCATTTACAGTGTTTTGAGGTGTTCATTTAAATACTGGTTTGCAGTTGGTGTCAATCTGGAATGTGACCAAAAAAAAAAGAAAAGTTGGTTGTTTTTCCCTTGCGTGTATCATGGCTGCATCTGTGCAGTATCTCTCTGATTTAGATTTTAATCAAGAGCCATTCATTTCAATTAAAATTAAAGATGCCTGTGAAATTGTTCATTAGAAAGAGAATTAGTTTGAGTAAATAAATAGAACTAGTGTAAAAATAGAGAGGACAAAAGCTTCCCCTTGGGTCTTGCATATCAGTGTCTTGTTTGGGTGCTGAGTGTAAGAAGGTTCTTCTTACACTGGAGCACCAGGTTCTGCCACTGGTATTCCTGCTCTTGACTTCTGGCTATGAGACATCCACTTGCTTTGCCATGAGCTCCCCATGTATCCTGTGAAAAATCACTTAAGAGAATCTTATATTTCTCCTGTTCCTATCAAATGGGGAATACTGATACCAATTATACCCTGGTGGCATGAAGTCAGGGCATAGAGTGCCCTGAGGTGAAAGGCTCAGAGCCATGTATTATTTATTTCCAGTTGTCATGCAGAGGGTTATTTCCCCAAGGCTGGAATGCAGATTGTCAGTTTACAAAATGGCTGATGGTAATAATTCTCAACTTCAGCTATCAACTTCAACATCTGATGAACAGTGACTGGGGGAAGAGAGACTTCTCATTTCATTAGCAGTCCTGCAAAGCATGCTGGCTTCAAAATATTGCTCAGTCTTTAAACGGAAGAAATCAATCACACCACTTAAAATAATATTCTCCTCATCATAAAATGTCAAATCAACAGTCAGTATAAACCTTTTCAATTTTAATTTTTCTGCACTATTTTTAGGAAGGTGATGCATGTTGCAGAGTTTAGCAGCTGATAATCTCTTCCAAGCTACATGGAATTCACCCTAAGGAAGCTGTGGGGGTGGGAACAAGTAGAATTTGGAGCATGTGTAGGTTGGGATCCTCCAGAAAGAGTTCCTGGGGAAGCAGAGTCCCCCACGCGGGACTCCACATCCACTTCCTTAATGGGGAACGAAGGAATTATTCAGCTTGGAAACAGAGCATGCCTAAAGTGAGCAGAGCTTACATGGAAGCTGCATGGCATTAGTGAAGTTCGGTTACGAATCATATTCAGGTGACCTTTGAGCATTTTTCTGACTGCAGCATTCCTTCTGGTTACCAAAAGTGCATGTCATTTGACAAACCAGAGCTGTGTCTTTGCATATATTTGCTGGCTACAGAGCTTGTATGAATAGTTTCCCAAAGAAAAATGAGCCAAATGGTTAATTTCTTTTTCAAAAGAAAAAATATATATAAAAAAAAGGTGCTGAAATTAGGGGAGACTTGGTCTAAGAAGTACAGTGTCATGGGAATTGCTGTCAAATTGGAAGACAGGGCTGATAGCCAGCTACTGGGTGGTAATAGAAGGTACTAGAAAGATGTATGGCATAGGACGCTGTCTCATCCCTGACAGTGTGCTTGGGCACTTCGCTGTATGAAAACTGAACATAACAGATGGATTCTTTTCTTTTTTTTTAAGGAAATCCATGCACTTACTCCCAGCTTACAATTCATAAATTCTTCATATGATAGGAAAAAATTCCACTGCATTCTTTTATGTCCTGCACATATAGTGAATTGCTGACTTTGTCCTGTGATGTCTTGTGTCTAATGGCGGTATAAGAGAAAGAAATGTCTGTCTTTTTGGAGAAAACCAACAGAACAAGAAAACAAAATTCCCCCATCCCCTCTTCTACAGTAATATATGATTTACAGTGAGGAAAAGTGTCTCCTATGCTTCCAGTGGCCTGCTGTGGCATCCTAGTGGTCTATTTTGTGGACATATTAACAAATTCAGTTTTATACTTGAGTAGTCTTTAAAGTGCAGGTAGCTATGAAATCATAGCTTCCCTCTCCTTCCGGGGGATTTACACAAAAGCACCTCTTCATGGCCACAGCTGCAGAGACAGGTGGTAAAGTCACAAAACCAAGGGGAACATGTTTTTTATCCATTGCTACAAGCAAATTATTAGTGATTGTGTGAGATCTGGCTTTGTTTTCACATGAGTGCTTGGAGATGGTAAGGAGACCAAGAATACTGGGGCCTTAAAGAGCATCCTTGTTTTCACAGAGGCTGAACCCAGAGTGTTAGAGGCTGTTTAACAGTTCAGATAGTTGTTCTTAAAAAATGGTTTTGGCAACTTTTCCTCTCAGCAAGATGCAGTCTTCATCTGCGTTCTGCCATAGACATGACTGCAGCCTTAACATTTGATTTCATAGTTTAAAAATCCGAAGTATTGCTGATTAAAGCTGCTGCAGTTGTGGTTATTCTGCTGCTGTCTGCAAAGCTGAAAAGCTGTTAGGTATGTTTTAGCTTGCTTGTGCTTTGCATATGGATTGTTGTTAGGACTGCTGGGGTTTTATGTCTGGTGCAGGTGTCAGAACACTGCAAGTTCTGTCAGGGTTGTTGTGAGTTTTCAATTGATCTTATCGTCTGCATGAATATGAATGCAAAATATGGAAATGCATATCTCACTTTTTCCTTTCCAGGTCAATGGTGACATTCCACCTCGATTAAAAAAGAGCGCCCATGAAATAATCCTGGATTTCATCCGATCGCGACCTCCATTAAATCCTGTATGTAATCTCATGAACTTCATTCCTAAAAAACCATGGCTTTTTAAAGCATGTTTGTGTCCATGGAATATGTAAAATATTACATTTTCTGACAAGGGTTTTCAAAAATACTGTCTTCTGTATATAGAACATGTTCTCTTAAAAGAACAGTGTGTAAGTAATATCTTGCACCTACCAATTAATAGCTGTTATTACCAGCCCTTTTTTTCTAGGAAATAATGATGAATTGGGGGAAAATTTATGTGAATTTTACAACTAAGTGCATGTAAAATAGTATCACAACATTCCACTTTTTTTTTTCCAAAGAAGTGTGACATCTACTTTGAAGGAAGCACTGTTTTATGTAAATATAATTATCTTTATATCCTGAGGCCTCAGCAAGAAAACTGAAACCAACCCCACCGCGGCCACGCAGCCTTCATGAAAGGATACTGGAGGAAATCAAGGCAGAGAGGAAGTTACGTCCAGTCTCACCTGATGAGATAAGGCGTAGCAGGCTGGGTAAGCACACTGCTGGTTTTTACCTACAGCATCCACAGGAAATTTCCCACATAAGAAGCAGCAATATTAGTGATGTCTGTGCAGGTGTCACAGAGCATAAATTTGTTCTCATCCCTTCAGAGAAAGAAAGAACCTACAGGCTTTGCTAGGGCTATGCAGTCTTCGTGCTAAGTTACATTTAAAAATAAGATACTGCATGATTCAGCTTGATTCCCTTCAAGTTTTAAATGCACGTATTAAACAAATTTAATGGCATTGTATTGCTTGTTGCACACAACAGTTAGTGTTACATTTGCTCAGAATGGAATGGGTATTGCTTCTCCCCTGTGTAATGTTCCTTACATATCTGCAAGTAATGTTTCATGTCTGTTTTTAATTAATCCTGTTCTCTTTGTTTCCTGTTGTTAGCATCATCAATTTCCTTATTTTAATTCAAAATCTGCTTTTATTTTGTTTGCTGAATCTATTGCTTTTATTCTGAATCCAAATCTTTGCTTCATTTTCTAAGTTATGGAACATGGGCTTGTATGTCTTTTCAGTGGGTGTATAATTCAGACTTGTGATGTAAAGCATTTCATTTCTGTAATGTATATTCAAGAACCCACTGTGAAATTATGCAAATACTGTGCTTTCCAGAGATTGCCAATTTGTGTTAGTTCAATAGTTCTGATGACCAAAGCATGACAAATGCAGTCTTACTTTGTGACTTAGATTTCTTAGAGGATAGTCTTTATCTGTACCAGAAGTGAGGTAGCCTGATTTTTGAAGAGCAGAAATGGAATTTTCTGTCTGAAAAGCATGAAATAATTCACATATACTCCCTGGTGCTGCTTTTTGCAAAATATTTGTGCTTGCCACATGTGCTTAAAGGCATTGGTCCAGATTCAAGTGGTTTGTGACAACCCATTGTCTCCACAGAAAAACAATTTCATCAGTCTTGCTTTGTTGCATTGTTTTTTGAAGCACTAAGGAGAGTTTGGTGACTGCTTGGGTGCGTTTTTAAAAACACAGTGTTTTGAATATTGTTTCTGTTTGTATTCAGTTTATGCTTGCTGTATCAATTAATGTTTCTAGTAGGTCTAGACATTTTTCCAAATGTAGGAAGCATGTAAAAATGAGGAACAATGCCTTCATTTTCTTAGCAACATTCAGTTCGAGTATTTTAAATGTTCTCTTCTGGGAATTACCATGTCCTCTCAGGGGCAGCAAATTTGATCTAGTAGATTTTTACAATGTCTGAATGATATAAATAAGATCCAACCCTGTTAGGAGACAGTTTCTAAAACCAATGTGAAATTTGTGAGTATTACAGGATTTCAGGGCAGGGCCTCCAGTGAGGGATCACTGTCTTCACCAAGTCTTAATTTTTTTGTTTGTATTTAATTTTGTGACAGTGGTAATTCTCCTTCCGTCCAGTGAATTGTTTGGATTAAATGCCATGTGAAGGTGTAAAAGGGGATGCATGCAAGTTTTATTTCCCAAGTGTTTGTTTGCTGCTGGCATGAAGAAGAAAAAAGAGCAAAGGCCTTGAAGATAATTTTTCTTACGTTGAAACATGAGGTTTTGTTTTTTTTCACATTGAAGTGATTGTTATGTCCAAAGCTCCTCTTAGAATAAAATATGTTTGTGCAGAACTGTGAATGGAGTAATGCTAGTGACATTCAGTATGGTACAAATAGATCTGCCATATAATTTAGATGATTGCTGAATGCAGTTTAGAGTTACAATATGTAAGGTAATGAGGTTTAAGGATCATAAATCTAACTAGAAGCACCATGTGGACCGCTTGCACCTTCTGGACAGAAATATTTGTTGCTCTTAAAAAGAAGAAAAACAAAAGAGCATTAGAGTGAAATATTTGGGAACATAAGGTACATTGCACATGTCCCAGTGTTATTCCTTGTTGATCAGTTTATAGAAGACAAGAGTGCAGCTACACTTGACTTTTGGGGTGAGGGGCCTGTACTCATGCAGCTCCTCCTCTGTGATATGGGTGGACCTATGGCATGTGTTTCCCAGCAGCAATAGGCTTTGTCCCTTTGCTCTGCTCTGTGCAGCATATGCATGCATACAGGTAAGATCTTTACCCTGATCTGGCACTGAGAAAAGGCACCCTGTGGCTGGCCACTCTGAGCCTAAAACTTCTTTGGAAACAGTAATGTTCTGACAAAGGGAGAGGTCTGAGCAGAGATATTGGAGTGAGCTTTCACACAACCTTGTAAAATCATCAGAGTAAGCTATCGAGACAAACACAGCCTTGAGGTACATGTCCTTAAGGCTTGAATTTGTGACTCAAGCAAGTTGAGCTAATGGAGCTTGGAGAAAACTTTGTTTCATGTATGTGTTTTATCAACCTTCAGTTAGGACTCAGCATTAGGTGATAAACACTCTTACGCTTTAAAATGTTTTTGCCTTTATGCTGGGTTTGGACAGGGATTTCAATGCTGTTTCTGTAGCTGTTGCCCGTGGCTGATGTTGTCTACTTAATGAACTACAGGAAAAATACCCTGACTCCCAAATTTAGCTGTAGGTCAGCCACCTACTGCAATCATTACATAGATTTGTTCTCATGAACAAAACTCTCAGCACAGCCTTTTTTTGAACATCTTTTAATGCAGCGGTATATGCGGCTGAGGGCCCCATTCATACCAACTCGCATGTTTATCACCTGTCAGTTAAGACAGGTAAGCTGATGTAGGTTTTGATGCATTCTTGTCACTGGGCATGGCCTGCTTATTTGTATTAGTGCACTGAAATTTTGTTCTCAATTGAGAAATATTTTGAGTGTCAGCTCGCTGAATTACACTGTTTAATGGTTAATATACATAGGCCTTTCCAGAAACAAAGATCCACATAACCACTTTCTTATCTAGAAATAAAAAGCTCAGAGGACCACAAAGAAGGGGATAATATTGTGAATACATTTTAAAGGTGAAGTCCACGTAAGATTTTTAAAAAAGTATAAGAATCAGCACAGGTCACGCTGTGTTTGGCCTGTATTTCCATCCTTTTCAAGGAAAGCACTGCTCGAGTACTTTCAAGCTTAGCTTGAGTGTCTCTCTTTATTAGTTTAATTATAATCATTAGAGATTAAGCTTAAAAAATTAGAAATATCTTTTTTTCAGGTCACTGAAACTTGTGTGAGTTGTGGCTTTGTACTTCTGTTTTAGCTCGTTCTTCCCTCTCTTTCACTTTACCCTCCCCCCCCTTTTGTGACATTTTAATTGAAAAAAAAATTATTTTTAAGGTACTTGCCTTGAATTAGAAAAATCTCATTCTACAACTATTTATAATTGCTCTGTTTGCAAGTCCCATTTATGCTGCTGTAGTTTTCAGACTTTGCGCTTTGCTTCAGTTAAACAATAGTAAGTGTGACACATTTTGGATTTAGGCAACAGAATCCAAAATGTCTCAAGTGGAGTTAATCTCTTGTTTTCACTGCCCCTCTGCTTTTCTAATAGCTGAATTATTTTCTTTGTGTTGTTTTTGTTTCTTTTTTTTACAGCAGTGCGGCCACTTAGCATGTCTTACAGTTTTGACTTGTCAGGTAAAAGGTGCAACAACACCTGACGTGGTTATTGTGCTTATTGTGCTTATTGTGAAACTTGTTCCATCTGTTTGTTGAATTCCCATTTAAGAAAGAAACTTGAAGGGATTCTTCCAAGATATGGTCAGTGAAAATAAAAAAATAAATTACTTACTGATGCCTGCATTTCCATTGCCACAGTAGGATGCTTCAGTATAGGAAACATCTGTATTTCACCCAAAATAGAGTGCTGGAATTCTGTTTAAATAAGTAACCAAGATAAGGTGGCCCAGAGCTATTCCAAACAATGTCACCTTCAAGTCTGATCTGACTTAGTGTCTTTACTCACTTTTCAACTAGACCGTCTTCTGCAGTACTTAATTTCTCACAAGGATCCAAAACCAGTTTTGAACTCTTCTGCCTTTCTAGATTTAATGAAATGCAGCTATGAATAGTAATCTAGAAAGGAACTATCAGTTCTGCTGAGTGTCCTTACAGTAAATGCTTTTCGAGTTGTGAAATCAGATGTTTACTCAAAAGAAGCTAAACCTTCCTTCTTTACTGGTTAGCAAAATAAGTTGCTAAGGTTTGCTGGTAATACCTGAGACAGAGGATTCCATAGCTGATCCTTATCAACTGTCTAAAACCAAATTTTAAGTTTCCTCCTAGTTGGCCATTAGTTAGGATGTGCAGTAACTGTATGGACATGGTCTACTTCAGAGACAGCAACATCAGAGTTTGTGCCTACTAGTCAGAAGTAAATCTATTCTTCCCTCATTGCACACTAACTTTCCAGGATGCTCGGGCCCAGAGACTCCACCATTGAGGCTGGAAATAGTCTGCATTAGCCTCAAAGGTTTGTCCACTGAGGACAGCTCTTATGCTAGCTCTCACCTGATTTCCCCTAGGTGACTCCTGAGAAACCATCTCCAAATAAAACCATGCTCTCATTTTGTGAAGAAGGAGCAGCAGCTGTACCTTCCCCCCTTCCTTCCAGTTGTAGGCAGAAACATCTCATCTGCATCTTCTGCAGTGTCCATCCTCTGTTTCTTCATTCGCTCTTTAACCTCATGTGTTTATTTTCCCCATAGAAAGGCATAATCTGACTGAAATAGTCATATATTGTGAACTAGTAACACCATATAAAAATTGGGGTTTTTTTATTACTGTAATATAAAAATTACAATAGTTTTGTAGTATGGGAGCAAAGTTCACAAGTGACTTACCTGTGAATGTGGCTTCATGTTCTGATTGAGCCAAATAAACAGCTTGCAACTGTCAAGAGCTGAGGAGGGGCTCCTGTGGATCCCTCTTTTCCTCAGGTTCCCCTCAGAGCATGTGATTCCCACTCTTTCTCTGTGCAAGTCCTGCCCATTTATTCACAACATGACCTGCTTAAACTCATGTAACCTAGGAACAGATACCTTTTCCTGCTCTTTTAGTGATTTAAACCTGTTTACTAACTGATCCAATGATCAGAGAGCTGGCTGAGAGTAGGTGATGAGCACAGGTGGAAGGGAGGGAGAAACAGGCTCTCCGCGTCAGAGGGAGAGCAAGCTGTTAATCCAGCTCCATCCCTTTTGTGAAATTTTACACTCAGGGCATATTGTACAGCTGCCACAACTGTAGTGGGATTCAGATTCTGTATGTACTTGGTATCATGTTTTACTCCACTGGGAGCTGAAAGGTCTCCAAGGGTTCAGATAATCATGTAAACAAGCAAACTTCAGTTTTCAAAAAGTAGTGCTACTTTAGGATATGCCCAGACTTCCTTCAGCCTTAAGGCTATAAAATGAAATGTGCCAATGAAAAACAAGAAGGAAGTGTTCAGATCTGTCCTTTTACATGTGTCTGTCTGCTTCTTCTTTTGCCTTTTATTTCATTTGTTTAAATCCAAACAGTATTTTGTAAAAGGTCCCTCCATCATCCATAAATCCATTATTATCCATATCCAGTCATTATCATTATGTTTTCATTTTTAAAAAGTACCTTCACAGCAATCTATACTGCACTTGGATTTGTTCTTTTTGACTGACCATTGAAGAACTCTTCCTGTTTTCTTTATCCATCTTCCAACTGTGATTGGTTTTGGTTTTTCAGGTCATGTGGTTCTCAGCAAGTAGTATCATATGACGTGACTGAGCGATCTGATAAGTTGTCTTTAGAAGTAAATTCAGGGTGATTAAAACATTCCAGTTAGATCTGAGACACCAGATGAGCTGTACAAATGAATTAGATGGGTTGGGATGTCGATAGTAAGCAGATAAGCAGTAGCTTTGAATGTTGTTGCTTTGTGTGCTTTTACTTTTTTCTTTATTTTGGAGGTGGGGAAGCTATATTGTGCTTTCATCAGTGTTTCCACATTCATGTTTTTTCACTGCTTTCATTGCTCTCTGCTTGATGGAATTGCTGAACTAAAAAACTGCAAAACCTGCTGAAAAGCAGAAGTGTTTCCTACTAAGTGCTAAAGGATAGTTGCAGGCTGATGTTATGCTTATTTTCTGTGACTGGGATGACAGAACAATCCTGAGAAGACTTTTGCTGACACTGATCAAGCAGGTATAGTTGGTATGTCACACTGTCCGGCTCCATGCAGATGCCTGCTTTATCCTGAACAGGAGAGGAGGGCTACCTGGGACCTCCTTTTACACTGCTCTTTCCTACCAGTAGAATAGAAGGAGCAAGCAGTACCCACCTGTAATGAGAGTAGTCTGAAAGGTACTCAGAAACTGAACAGGGGCTGGGCAAT
The DNA here is from genome assembly GCA_002631895.1 of Agapornis roseicollis. Taxonomy (NCBI): domain Eukaryota; kingdom Metazoa; phylum Chordata; class Aves; order Psittaciformes; family Psittacidae; genus Agapornis; species Agapornis roseicollis. The sequence goes on from NDXB01019415.1 coordinate 55,364, forward strand.
CATTGCCAAAAACAGTTTCAAAGCAGCTTAATTTCAGTGCACTGTGTTGAATGTGACTCAAAAGATCAGTCATTCCCACTTTTAACACTCCATTTCTTACTCAGAGCTGTGCACATGGCTGCTTTGAAGTTGTTACTTCAGAAAGTTTTGTACATTCGGGGGGTGGGGGTGGGGGTGTGTGTGCAGGGAAAAACGAAAAAGGAAACTGAAACATTGAATCCCAGATTTCACTGGGATTATTTCTTTTGTTCGCAACCCTGTGAGGTGATGTGTATCACTTTTGGCTTTACATGATCTGTGCCTCAGCCCACTGTGAGGAAGGAACTCTCCCAGCTCCTGGCAGTCTTTTAATTTAGATAACACAATAATGAATGTAATACAAACACAGTCAGTATCTAAGTTCTTAGGCTAAACTTTGTCGTCTAAGTCCATTGAAAGGAACAGCACATCTCCATTGCATTTTCATTATGTAATCTTTCCCAGTATATTATCATGATAACAAGCAAGAAGTAAACCTGTAATAATTCTGAAAATCCTTTTTTTCCTTCTTTTAAACTCAGTGTAAAAATGATGAGGTTGAGGAGTTCATTTGCCATATAGAACAAAATTCAGGTTTCTGTTGTCATTAATTGCTAAGGAGAGCTGGTTAGGAGGCCAACAGCATATGGTTACATGACTGCTGCAGTTTGTGTGTAATCTGTGGTCTGCTTAATTCCGTGTTTCATAAGAGACATCATCTTACATGTAAATATGTAAATAAAGGCGCATTTTGTATTATCGTAGGGTGGGATTTTTTTGTGCTTCCCACCCCAGCCCCCTTCTTAAGACTAGTCAGGGAAGGCCAACACAAAGATCAAGTAATCAAATCAAGACCTTTTCTTCTTTAATTTGCCCATTGTATAATGACAGCTTAGAAGAAACACAAAAGAAACCAAACACTTTCATCCAATCTTCAGGTACTGTTCATTGTGCTTGCTGCATGAAAACAGGGGGAAATGACACTCTCCCTGTGTGTCTGACTCTCTAATAAAGCCTTAACCCCAGGCTGTTCTTCACACAAGCCTTTTTTTAGTATCATTTGAATCATCTTCAGAACATTTAGATGTTTTATGAAAGTAGAGCTTCTGAGCTATGATCCGTTTGAAAAACTAAATTTAGGGTTTTGTTTCAAAGAATTGTCCATGAATTTCTTCTGTCATATTCATTTTTATAAGCATTAGTCTATTGGTTGATTCTGATTTGTTTATCCTGATTAATTTTACCTTGTTTATAATGATGGAGGATTTTTTGCCATCCAGTAATGTTTCTGTTGCCTGAGTACATCACTGAAATAGCTTAAATAAAGTAATAATTTTTTGGTCTGTATCTGCTAAGAAACTCTGATTTTAATTTTGGAACAAGTTATTTTTGTTGAAACCTGTTTGCTGAAACTGTAAATTTTAATGATCCTTTCCTTAAATTAGGATAACCTATTTATTCATATGTATCCAGTACTGTAAGCGCAGAAATGATGAAAGGAACTTAAGCACTATGAACAAAATGGATTTTATAAATTTTTCAATTTTACTTTTTTTTTTTGTTTTATTTATTTTTTAATGCTTGCAAGTTGCAAAACCTTCATGGTTTTTTGTTAGGTTTGTTTTTTTTTACTTAATAATACATAAAATAAATGACACTTCCCACTGAAAGCCCTTCAAAACAAGTACTATATTAGATTGTCTTCTTAATTCACCTAAAACTTATCTGATATTTCAAGACTTATAAACCAACATATGGACAACTCAAGAATATGTATGAACAACTCATACATGTATGGATCAGAGATTTCAATTTCTGGAGCCTAAAGAAAGTGGGCCTTAGTTCTTAGGAATCAAAGCAACAATAACAGAAAAACCCCAACATGAAAGAATTTATGATGTACCCTGGATATCCATTCCATCACCTTCCATAATGCTAGGGGATGTTCGGTGGATGTTCCCTCCTCTTTCCTCTCCCCGGACCTCTCATGTGTTTTATTTTTCTGGAAGGAGTCTGCTGATATTCAAGGATCACCTGCTACAAGCTCAGTAGTGCTGCATCCCAACTAGAAGGAAGTACAGCAGAGGGGCCAGGAGATCTCCTTGGATAGATAAGGAGCTGCTGAGAAAAATTCAAAGGAAAAAAGAGGCTTATAAAAGGTGGAAGCAAGGGCAGGCGGCCTGGGAGGAATACAGGGATGTTGTCTGGGAAGCTGGGGACCAGGTGAGGAAAGCTAAGGCCCAGTTAGAATTAAACTTAGCTAGGGATGTTAAGAATAACAGGAAGGGATTCTATAGGTACATTGTGAATAAAAGACAGACAAGGGACAACTTAGGCCCCCTCCGGAAGCTATCGGGTGAACTGGCTACGCAGGATTTGGAGAAGGCTGAGGTTTTGAGTTACTTCTTTGCCTCAGTCTTCAATAACAAAGGCTCTGACCGCACCACCCAAGTCTTGGAAGGCAGAGACAGGGACTGTGAGAAAGAAGACCTTGGGCTCACTGTAGGAGAGGATCTGGTTTGAGGCCATCTTAAGAACCTGAACGTGCACAAGTCCATGGGACCTGATGAAATCCATCCACGGGTCCTGAAGGAGCTGGCAAGTGAAGTTGCTAAGCCACTGACCATCATATTTGAAAAATCACAGCAGTCAGGTGAAGTTCCCGACAACTGGAAAAGAGGAAATATAACCCCCATTTCCAAGAAGGGGAAAATGGATGACCCAGGGNACCATCATATTTGAAAAATCACAGCAGTCAGGTGAAGTTCCCGACAACTGGAAAAGAGGAAATATAACCCCCATTTCCAAGAAGGGGAAAATGGATGACCCAGGGAACTACAGACCAGT